>CM067309.1:31926087-32163587 GCA_034231615.1 Meghimatium bilineatum
GTACCAGGGTTTGGTAGTGGCTGTGGTGGAATATGCACTGGCAATTCTGACTCTTAGCCAAACTCAGATCGAAAGACTGGATAGAGTCCAGAATGCAGCAATGCGTATCATTCTGGGATGCACAAGAGACACATCGACAAGAGCTATGCGATACCTACTTGACTGCCCAACAGCTGAGCATAGATTACAGTATTGCCGTGCACGGGCGTACCTTCAAATACATGCAGATAAGGAACACCCGTTGCATTCCGAAATACAGAAAGTTAAAGGCAGCAGACTCAAGAGAGGAAGGTCGTGGATGGGACGCGTTTTTCAGTACTTGACTAACAGCATTTCCAAAAAAGATGCGATTTCATCAAGCCATTCAAATCGTGCACACAAAGTCACCCGAACGGACCAATCGAGACAAGGACTATTACAACAACAACAAACATCCCGTACAGGTATTGAAATATCCTCAGTAACAACAAACACATAACATAATATCCGTATTAGTTATACAAGGGCCGATAGGTCTTCTTGTAAACATGGATAACATATATAGACAATACAATTTTGCTTCAAATAAAATAGTCTCAAGAATTTTTAAAAACTATAAATGAATTTGGTGTAGATAATATCACAGAAATTTGCAGTGACATATACGAAACAGGCCATATACCTAAAGACCTAACATCATCAATATTCATACCACTACCTAAGAAGCCCAGGGCTGTGGACTGTACAGAATATAGAACAATAAGTCTAATGAGCCATCTAACTAAAATACTTCTCAAGATAATACATGAAAGAATTAAGAACAAGATAGACATGGAGGTCGGTGAAGAACAATTCGGTTTTAGGAAAAACAAAGGAACCAGAGAAGCTATACTGAGTATCTGGCTAGTGATAGATAAATATATAGAAGTCCAAAAAAGTATCTATATTTGCTTCATAGACTACAGCAAGGCCTTTGACAGAGTCCAACATGAAAAATTAATCAAATGTCTTCAAGAAATAGGCATAGATGGAAAAGACATCAGGCTGATTAGAAATATATATTGGGAACAAACTGCATCAATAAGGTGTGAAAACAGCTACTCTCCATACATAGAAATAAGAAGAGGGGTAAGACAAGGATGCATTTTATCACCAAGCCTATTTAATATCTACACAGAGAATATCTTTAAAAATATAGAAGAAATACCAGGACTCAAGATCAATGGGAAAATAATAACCAACATTAGATATGCAGATGACACTGTTCTTTTAGCAGAAAGTGAACATGAACTACAAAGACTAATAGATCAAGTCAATAAATCAAGTAATGAATATGGACTGGATATAAACATTAAAAAAACAAAAACCATGATAATCAGCAAAGACACTGAAGAACAGGGGGTAAACATAAACATACAGGGAGAGAAACTACAACAAGTAAAACAGTATCAATATCTTGGACACATAGTCACAAATGATGGCAGATGTGAAACAGAAGTTAAAAGGAGAATAGGAATGGCTAAAAGTACCTTCAATGACATGAGGAAATTATTAATATCTAAACAAATTACACACAAGTTAAAAATGAGAATTATAAAATGCTACATCTATTCCATATTAATGTATGGCTCAGAAACATGGACACTAAATAAACAATTAGAAGACAAAATTGATGCCTTTGTGATGTGGGTATATAGAAGAATAGGGAGAACATCATGGAAAGAGAAGAAAACAAATAAAGAGGTGCTAAAGACACTTAATATGAAGAAAGAACTACTAAGAGAAATAAAGATCAGGCAAATAAAATACTTTGGACACATTAAAAGACATGACACCCTATTGAAGACCTTACTTGAGGGTAAAGTCAAAGGGAAGCGAGCAAGAGGTAGGCAGAGATACAAGTGGGAGAGTAACATTACACGATGGACAGGTTACAGTCTAGCAGAGTGCACCACCAAGACAAGAGACAGGAGATGTTGGAGATACGTTGCAGCCAACCTTCGTTGCGGAGACGGCACTTTATGATGATGATGAGATCAGGACTATTCAATTGGCGGTTCGCGGGTCAATCTGGTCCACGGAGGCCTAGTAAGTGGCTCGCGGAACATTGCTGAAACAGTGAAATAAAGTTATAAATAAAACTAAATGTATAAAATTATTCAATGTGTGTTTTATAAATCTGGCCCGTAATGATCCCCATTTTCTACATTTTGGCCCCCAAGTAAATATAGTTGAATAGCCCTGCTGTAGATTATCGCTTGATGCTGGCCAGAGTTGCGTTCTATGAACGATACTCTAGGCCGACGTAGTTCCGCTTTGTTTAGAGGTGTGGAGTACATATTCGGTAGCAGAGCACAATTAAATCAATCTCTAAGTAACCAACCTCTTCTTTGAGTGAGAGGTGATACACACTCGTTGCCTGGCGACAGATAAAAATTATGTCATAGATAAGGAAGTTTACCTGGATAAAAAACATACCGAAATCTTATCTACATTGCGCAAATTAAACGTGAACACAACGTATACCACGCTTCCAGGCGGGAGTCACACGAATTATTGGAGAATGAATGTCAGAAAAAAACTACAACGAACACACCTATAACAAAACCTATTTGGTGTTATCCGAACCTCTTTGTTTGGTTGATTTTCTTCGCACAAAAGATGAAGATAAGACATTATAACAACAAAGAAATAAAAAATAGAAATTATTAAAAAAACCAAATCAAAATGGAATGACCAATAAATAACATAAGAAAAATGAATATAATCACAATAGACAGACCGAAAACAAGGACACATGAAGAGATAATTCGCTGAAGATTGAAACACCACTGACAGTACAATAAACAACTTAAGTGTAATTTAACTCAATTCTTACGTAAGCCCATTATAACGGGACAGAGCCAACACCCTTTAAAGGCGTAAGTCGTTATAAAAGTCCATATATACCCTACAAATTGGCCTTGTTCGGTTTGTAAATGACAAGTATTTTTGTTCTTACAATTCTTATATTTTTATATTGTATATGAATTTCACATTCAATTATCTTTCTTTTGATACCTTATATGACCTGCCATAGCTAATACTTTGTCTTAGGAAGCTTGCGCCTGAATCATGTTGCGGTCCAAAAAGTAAGACTAAAATTAATTACGTCTAAACCCCGAGGTATAATTACCTGTTGAAAAAGTTAATGTACTTCAATTAAATTTCCAATTTACGAGTAATTCGTCCTTTACATTCGTAAATGATTAATTGAATAGTATATCATTTTCTTTTCGTTTTATACCCCTTTATGTCTTTCGACGTCAGTGGTAGAAGCGTTCTCGGGAGATGGTCTTTTTGTGTGCTTTATATATGCTTATTTCCGTTGACTATTTTATTTCTGTGATCCATCTTTTACATGTCTGCCTCTGGCTTTGATTCCATCGTGTCTGTATAGCAATGCTTTTTTGAGCGGCACTATCTGATGGTAGTCTGGAAGCATATGAAAACCACTTAATCTGTTATCATCTCAAGGATTGGTATTGTGTTTGTTAGTCTTCTGATGTTTTCATTTCTAACTCTGTCTTATTGTTACTCCGATAGTTTTACGTAGATAAGTCGTGTCCGTTGTAACGGGTTTTCTTGTGGCTGTCATTGACAGTGTCCACATTTGACATTAGTAGCATTGTAATGGTATGATGAAAGCTGAAAATCAACTCAAGCAACAGACAACAGACTAAACAGCTTCGAAAACAAATGTCTTCGCAAACTGATGAACATAAAATGGAGCGACTTCATCACAAATAGTGATCTAAGAGACAAAACACACCAAGAGTATGTTTCAAACATCATAAGAAAACGAAGATGGAAATACCTTGGTCACATTTTACGACTAGATGTAAACAGAATAAACCAGCAAGCCCTTATGTGGTCACCTCAGGGTAAAAGAAAAAGAGGAAGACCTAAAACAACCATTAAAAACACCATTCTTAAAGAAGGGGAATTAATAGGCTGTAAGACCATCCAGGAACTAAAGCTGCAGGCAGCGGACCGCATCATATGGAGAACCAAAACCTCTGCCCTATGTGTCGCTTGCGGCATGAAAGGAACAAACTAACTAATGGTATGTTGATAATTTTATATAGTGCAGTTTTGGGTGTTCATGTTTACATGTTTTTTTTGTTGAAAATATGAGGCCCTTAGAACACTCCATGTTTCCTTACAGCGTTATAGTTCTACACTGTCGGTTTGCTAGACCAGTAACAATGTTGTTTCCGAGTCTCGGAATGGTTAAACCGTGTTCGAATCTATCACTGTCAGAAAAGAAATCACACATTACATTTAGAAAGCACCGAGACACTGAACTTTACTTCCTTTTTGGCAAACAGGGATAACAAACCAAAAAATAGTTGATCGATTAGTTTATTTTCTTATGTGTCTCGAATACAATAAGTCCAATTCTGTCAGGATTATATTTTCTTATGTGTCTCGAATACAATAAGTCCAATTCTGTCAGGATATTTTCTTATGTGACTTAAATACAATAAGTCCAATTATGTCAGGATTATATTTTCTTATGTGTCTCGAATACTTCTTCTTCTTCTTCGGTATTCATTCTCAAACTCCCGCTGGATCTCCCTTGTAGCAGGACCATGGTCCTACTAGATTTCCAGCAGGATGTAGTAAAAAAATGGAAATGCGTTGTGTCGATTTATTTGCGCCAATGGCCCGACACATCCGTCTTCGACTGTGTATCCAATACAATAAGTCCAATTCTGTCAGGATTATATTTTCTTATTATCATAGAAAATGAACGTAGTGACTCGTAAACATAAACAGATGTTATAAGATGTCTCAGCAACTAGGGGACACACTTTGTCAGGCGTTCAAATCCGGTGCTCCAGAGCACATAGTTGCTCTCGTAATGACATGGTATTCGTGTCACCCAGTTAAAACGTAACCTTCAACAAATAAAAGACTAATGAACAGAATCAAAACTAGCATTCATACGTGATATTTTTATAATTGCAGTGTGTCACTATGTATATACTTTGTGTCGCTTGCCAACGTCGACCAATAAATGTGTGGAAATAATGGAAAACATGACGTAGTAAGCTTGTTTTGATTCTTGGTCTTCAATTTGGCATGTATATCATAAGAACGGTTAAGTGAGGTTACGTGTCCGTTGACTGTCCCATCATGTCCCATCATAAAATGGACTTTACTGCCATGTTGATGCCCGTACCAAGATGTCACGATATCGATATCACGCTAAAATGGCACTGCAAAATATTCCGATATCCGGAATATACACAGTCAATCAATCAGTCAATCAATAAACCCGTAACCCTTCAGGGTCGTAGGGGTACCACATTGGATGCCTCAGCACACATAGTCCTCCAGCTAATTATATCCTCAGCGATGTGGATGAGTGTGGAAATATCTTGCCCTGTCCATTCCTTGATGTTGTCTGTCCATGCCTTTATTTGTCCTCTGCTTCTTCCACTCTCGACAGTTCCCTGCAGTATTGTTTTTGACAAGGAATCGCGCCTGCATACATGTCCGAACCATGCTAGTTATACACAGTATAGGGGTTTGAAAAGAAATAATCATAGTTAGTTTTCATATCCACCTCGCTGCGAACGTGCTTCAGTGGATAAGGAACAGTGATAAATATAAGTCTCTCAGTCCCCATGAATGTCTCTCAGCCCCCATGAATGTCTCTCAGCCCCCATGAATGTCTCTCAGCCCCCACGAATGTCTGTCTCTTGCATTCAGATGTTTTCATCATCTCACCATTTCCCATATTCAGTGGCTGGGTATATTGTAATTTCTGTTGACTTTTATAAAAACCGTGAAGAACTGATGTTTGAAGAATTGATGTTTTTCAATGCCATCAAAAGTTCCCTTCGATAATAATCTGTAATTATCTACCATCTTTGTGAATGATCGTGTCTCTATCATTATCTCTCTCCTCCAAGTTCTCACATTTAGTAGCAACAGATAATACCCAAAAAAATAGAGATTTCTTTGTTTAATTCTCCTGGGGTACCAGTTTTGTTCATGTGATAAAAGCTCTAATTCTTGTCGACCTTATCAAAGGCTTTAAGATTCATGTAATTATCAGATCCGCCATTCTGAATCTGAGATTTAGGACAAAACTTTTGCAGAAACGGCAGAAAAGTCAATGGGTGCTACGGGAACTGTGAGTAATGCCGTTATTTGTATACACTTTGGTGGCTGGGTATATGCATGGAGCGGTTTAACAAAAGCGCCTTGTTCAACTGTCGCTTTAATCTCAGCAGAACTGTATCTTACTGCCTTCAATAACTAGAAGCTATTCTAAAGGAATGTTTGCTTACGACCCTCGACGTACGTTCGTTTATCACGTGTTCTGTAAGATGTTGGTAGCTCGCGAGCGGTTCTAATCGATGACAGGCAAATACTTGTTTGAAATTTATGTTGAATATATGGAATAATAAATCGCTGTTTGCACGAAAGAGAGGGGTTTAAACGGTTACCGTTGCCAGTAATGAGGAACTGCTGGTAAAACACACCAAGTACTAGTGGAACAAGTTCTTGAAAAAGAAAGACAAAAACTCAATTGAGATTATCATTAAAATGACTGATGTTAGTTTTCGGTTTTATTCACTTTCATAACTATTCTATAACTCATAGTTGTGGATGCATTTGATGTTCAGAAACAGAGAACACATAGTAAACAGTACTAATAACATCTCACAAAACTGAATGAATCACACGAAGCAAACAGTATTAATAACAGATCACAAAACTGACTGAATCACACAAAACAAACAGTATTAATAACATCTCACGAAACTGAATGAATCACACGAAGTAAACAGTATTAACATCTCACAAAACTGAACGAATCACACGAAGTAAAAACTTTTTTTCATACACAGTCCGAATCGCTGTTTAAGTGAGAAGGCCATTATAAACAAAATACAAGGCAAACGGAAGATAAATATGAAACCAAGATAAACAATTGAGAAACATATAAAGATCAAAGAAGCGATGTTGTGTAAACAGAAATATACAAATGAAAGATTAAAGAAGCGATGTTGTGTAAACAGGAAACGGTTCTTATAAGAAGACAAAAAACCAGGAGAAATGAAAACAAAACTAAACAGCTTTAAATGAAATTAACTATAAAATGACAATAAGATATACGTGTATTTATAGATAAACTGAAGTGGGTGTCCTGTGATGAATTATGTACAGAACCTAGTCTTCCTTTTAAATAACCTGAAATCCCCGCGGACTTTAGCAATTGTCCATCTTCCTCTAGCGGCTTGTGCATGAATTCCTGAATATCTTTTATCCAACGACGTCTTGGTCGGTCTCTACCTCTACTGCATTCTATCACTCCCCCTCCAACAACACTCTTTCCGTGACATCGTGTCTCTTCACATGGCCGAAAAAACTCAACTTCCTTCCTAATATGGTGTTTAAAAGCCAGCCTTTTTAACGTTTAATTTTCTTAGCACGTCTTGCTTGGTCTTGCTGGACATGGTACACAATTTGTTTCCTTATGTACACAATTTGTTTCCTTATGTACACAATTTGTTTCCTTATGTACACAATTTGTTTCCATATGTACACAATTTGTTTCCTTATGTACACAATTTGTTTCCTTATGTACACAATTTGTTTCCATATGTACACAATTATCTCATGTTCTGAATAGGAGATGCGCAGAATTCGTCTGTAACATCTATATTCAAAGACGTGTATTTGTCTATCCATGACTGCAGTGAGTACCCATCTCTCACAACCATACAACACAATAAAAAGCACAGATGCGTTATGAAGTTCATTTTCACGAAGTCGCTGATGTTGCTTTTCCAAATTGAATTAGCGTTGCTATATCAGATAAGGTCATCTCTAGCCTTATTTTATTTCTGTTGTGAAATTGTAAGAAGACCTTACAAACCCTGGATTACAGAAATAAAAGAGTCAACAAAAACAAACATATGACGCCAACAAAAAAAAAGCCATCTCGAGAGAATTCTTCTACCCCTGATGCTGCAAATGGGTATACAGCAAAAAGAAAGAAAATAAGTTGTTATAGCAGTTCCTTAACGCTTCAATAAGGCTCCAGTCTTATTTTATTTCTGTTGTGGATTTGTAAAAAAGGGGTTTAAATTATTTTTGTGGGTGTTTGGGCAGGGGGGTGTTGAGATGACGGTGGGGTTTTCTTTTGCATTTTGGTTAAGCTGTTAGATTTGTGATTTTAGTGATTTGTGTGAGATCCCCGGGGGTTATCGTTTGAGCAATTTGTGTGAGATCCCCGGGGTTATCTTTTGAAGATTCGGAGTTGCATGCTATGAATGGTAATCTCAGTAGTTGGTGTGCCGCTTCAGAGGAACGGAGTATATATGCGGTAACTCGAGTACAACAAAATCGATCCTTTACGCTTTAAGGCCTTTTTTTGGTTTTGCATTTCCCATCTTTCATTTTTTTTAATGTAGTGCAAGCATGTTGAATTGATGCTTAACAAATCATCTTGGTGTCTCCATCAGGTTTCACCCAGGCCAAAACTTTATCAATCCTTGCTTAGTTAATGAAACACGCCTGTGCCAGTAACCTCGTGAGAAAATTAAGCAAAACTCAATCAGTTTGTCTCCAGGCCACGTCTTGAAAAGTGGTAACACTCGCGTTTCAGCTCATCAGTCTTAAGCAGCGAAAAGATTAAAACCCTTGTCAGCTACCATGTCTAGAAAAGTCCTAACACTGGCGAATCTGCGCATCAGAGTCTTACACAGTGAGTAGATTCAAACTCATTTATTCTCTGCTGTCAACAAATTAAACTAACACCAAAGAGAATATATAATCCCACTTCCAAACGAACCTAACCATGCGAGAAGCTAGTCAAAAACTCTACTTCTAAAATTGCCTGAGAAATTTGCACTTATAAATCCTATTAAGCAGACAGAATGTCTACACGGCTGATGTGATCTTCAAGAAAGCGTCATAATATCGCTGATACGGACTGATGTGTTTCATTCAATAAAAGAGTGTTATTGATGTTAAATATTCCACGACAACACTCCCGCTCTTATTTGTTTTCTTTTATTTTTCTGTTCGCCATAACACTGTCAACAATTTGCTGCTGCTTCGGAGACATATTTCTAAACTAGCATTTCTGTCTAGTCTACCATAGCAGAACGTGGTTGATACAAGTCCTTCTCTAAAATTGTCATTGATTCACTAGAACTGATTCACAAACAGCGTCATATATCTTGGTTGGTTTGACTGTTCCCGTGATTTTTATTGGCTAGCGATAAAAAGTTTCACAAAATAGCCAATGATCAGTCGCGTTAGTCTAAATAAGTGAAACTGTATGGGGTCAGCGCACATCACTATCCTAGAGACGGCAGTGGATTGATATATCTTATAGTATCACACATTAATCTAATAAAGATGACCACGGTCTACCGACCACGTCTTCTTATCGATGGGAACATAGAGTAAGAGGCATAGCACTTCAATAGGCGCCGTTTGTTCATGTGCAAGTACTATTTCTAGAAATCTCTAAGGTACGGAGGGCACATTTTCCCATGAAATTGTCTGAAAGAGGTCACTTTTATGTAATAAGTTTGCGAGTAAATTATACGCTTGGTCGAATAGGAATAACGCTGTCTCAAAATCGGGATGACTGGAGTTGAAACGATGGCATGGAGTGTGTTTTTTTTTCGCAGGTAAAATAAACATTTTAGCTTGTACACGTCGTAGCGACTGCTAGGGTATATCGTTAAGAGCAAATAATTTTCAAATAATATCGCTTGAAGATACGAAGTTACGTGTTTGAGCGGTACTCTAGGCAGGCGGTGTGTTGTTTCGCTGGGATAAACTGAGTATATATGAGATAATGTGAGTACAAAAAGTCAATCCTCTATGCTTTTTTAACGCTTTTCAGATATTAGAACGACAAGTGATAGTCTGGAGGTAGACAAAGGATCGATATAACAAACAGGTGATGAAGGTGAGAAAAGCGTAATGAAGGTAAGAGAGGTGATGAAGGTAAGAGAGGTGATGAAGGTAAGAGAGCCGTGATAAAGGTAAGAGATGTGATGAAGGTAAGAGATGTGATGAAGGTAAGAGATGTGATGAAGGTAAGAGAGCCTTTATCACGAAGATAGGAGAGGCATGTTGAAGGTAAGAGACACATAGTGAAGGTAAAAGACTCGTGATGAAGGTAATACATAGGTGGTAATAAAAGTAATATCATGCGAAGGCCTTTGTGCTTGTTTGCTTTCATTTCATGAGCACGTTTTATCATCTCCGCTGAAATCTGATGCATTCAACAATGCTTGTACCTTTATTGGCGTAGCATTCTCAGGAGGTAACTTCGATATAGAAGCTACTGCAGAAGACGGATGTGTCGGGCCATTGGCGCAAATAAAACGGCGATACAACGCATTTCCATTCTCGGGATTACATCCTGTTGGAAATCTAGTAGGGCCATGGTTCTGCTACAAGAGAAATTCAGCAGGAGTTTGAGAATGTACGCTGAAGAAGAAGAATATAGAAGCTCCTTAGAGACACGTGATGACTGTCCGTGAAGCGTTTAATCTGTCAACTAGAAAATTCTTTTCTCATAATGGTCTCACCAAACATCACCTGTTTTCGTATGCGCTTGTCAGAGATGCGATAAACATGTCTTGCCCAATCTCTGTTGGGAATTCTTTCAATATTCTATTATATGTTTATGCACTGGCTTCTCATATGAGTGGTCCTGGGTTCATTCTCCAGTTGAGGTTAAAATGTTTTTTCAGATCGCAACGGTTCCCGGGTTGACCGAGCCTTAAATAGGTACTTGATTAATCCGGGCAGTAAATACTGCGAGGGAGAGGAGTTGGCTACCGCACTCATATAGCAGAGCCACTGAAATGTGAGATCGCTAACATCTTACACCCCTACGTCATTAATAAATGCTATGGGTAACTTTATTATATTTTTATGTTATTGGATGTAGAGAGGACTTCAGTATCAGGTACGTTATATTGATACTTGATTCAAAAAAGTCTGCGTATACAGCATGTGTGGAAGTGATCTAACACTCGTGAATGTCTGATGTTTACTGTCCACATCTTACAGGCGTATAGCAGGCTAGTGTGAATAGTAGTGCGACAAATATTTTGTTTTGTAGCGAAACTGATGATGTTTCTTTCTCACAGTAAAATTGTAAGAAGTTAACAAAACTAGAACAGAGGTTACCAAATTGGAGGTGTCCAGTTGGGGGGGGGGGAAGAGGGAGTGGGTACTTAAAGTGATGATCTCAAGGGGTCCCTGAACGATATGGGATGTTAGTTTTTAAAAAAAGGCATGGTTTTTTTTATTTTCCGCTGACCCCCCATTTCCCCTTTCCGTCAGTTGAGGGAACAGTTTAGGAACCACTGATCTAGAATGATATGAACAGTATAAAAAGTTATGAAAATTATATGAACACTAGAACAATGTAAGGAAATTATATGTGTAAGGAAATGTGTAAGAAACAATGTAAGGAAATGCTATGGGTACTAAATATATTAGGAAATGATGCAGGAACTATACAAATGTAAAGGTATCGCCCGTGTGTTGCCGGGGCCCGAACGGCGAGCAAATAATAGCAACACTGTTTACCTTCCATGCGTGTCGTAAAAGGCGACTAAGGAGGTTATGGGATGGAGTTGGATGTCCCATCCTATATATGGTCAGTGACCCAAAGCCATGCTGAAGTCGGATGTGTCCGACCGAGCGGTGCAGATATCGCAACAATGCTGTAATTCATGACACAACGCATTCCGTTCTCCGGCTTACATTCTGCTAATCTGCAGGAGTTTGAGAACGAACGCAGAAAAAGAAGAGTAAAAGTATGATTTGGAAACTAGAAAAGAAATGTGAAAAACTGACATGAACAATAAGCTTAGATATGATTTAGGAAACAAAGTGTGAATTATATGTGAATATGTCTGACTTACTTGCGGTCACATCGACAGTGAGAGAGGGTGTGCAGTCTGTAATTAAACATGCCATATTTCCATGTCAGTCTCGGAATGACCAAAGGGCAGAGGTCATGACGCCGACAGCATTTGTCCAACTCCACGTGGTAGCCAACGTCTTTCTTATGTTCTGCTATGTCTCCGTCACCGCACCTGAGTAAAGAAGTCATTCTGATTAAAGTAGATACAGAAAGACATAACGGCTACACAGCTAGAGGCAGATCATGTAAAAGATGGATCACCGAAATCAAAGAAGCCACAAGAACAAGCTTACAAACAGCGCACAAGAAGGCCATCTCCAGAGAACTCTTCTACCCCTGACGCCGCAATGCAAACAAGGGCCACAACGTATAACAGACAGACAGACGGACAGGCAGGCAGGCAGGCAGACAGACAGACAGACAGACAGACAGACAGACAGACAGACAGACAGACAGACAGACAGACAGACAGACAGACAGACAGACAGACAGACAGACAGACAGACAGACAGACAGACAGACAGACAGACAGACAGACAGACAGACAGACAGACAGACAGACAGACAGACAGACAGACAGACAGACAGACAGACAGACAGACAGACAGACAGACAGACAGACAGACAGACAGACAGACAGACAGACAGACAGACAGACAGACAGACAGACAGACAGATAGATAGATAGATAGTACAAATGGATCTTCAGAAGATCTAACCAATAGTAAATTAAAACCAACCTCCCAGTGTGGTTAATGTCTCTGGGTCTCATCAATGGTCCAATCATGTAACAGAAAACCTTAATAGATGGCATGTCTATGTATTGACTTCTTGTTAGGAGGTGACATGTCTATGTATTGACTTCTTGTTAGGAGGTGACATGTCTATGTATTGACTTCTTGTTAGGAGGTGACATGTCTATGTATTGACTTCTTGTTAGATGGCATGTCTATGTATTGACTTCTTGTTAGGAGGTGACATGTCTATGTATTGACTTCTTGTTAGGAGGTGACATGTCAATGTATTGACTTCTTGTTAGGAGGTGACATGTCTATGTATTGACTTCTTGTTAGATGGCATGTCTATGTACTGACTTCTTGTTAGGAGGTGACATGTCTATGTATTGACTTCTTGTTAGGAGGTGACATGTCAATGTATTGACTTCTTGTTAGGAGGTGACATGTCTATGTATTGACTTCTTGTTAGATGACATGTCTATGTACTGACTTCTTGTTAGGAGGTGACATGTCTATGTATTGATTTCTTGTTAGGAGGTGACATGTCTATGTATTGATTTCTTGTTAGGAGGTGACATGTCTATGTATTGACTTCTTGTTAGGAGGTGACATGTCTATGTATTGACTTCTTGTTAGGAGGTGACATGTCTATGTATTGACTTCTTGTTAGGAGGTGACATGTCTATGTATTGACTTCTTGTTAGATGACATGTCTATGTATTGACTTCTTGTTAGATGACATGTCTATGTATTGACTTCTTGTTAGATGGCATGTCTATGTATTGACTTCTTGTTAGATGGCATGTCTATGTATTGACTTCTTGTTAGGAGGTGACATGTCTATGTATTGACTTCTTGTTAGGAGGTGACATGTCTATGTATTGACTTCTTGTTAGATGACATGTCTATGTATTGACTTCTTGTTAGATGACATGTCTATGTATTGACTTCTTGTTAGATGGCATGTCTATGTATTGACTTCTTGTTAGATGGCATGTCTATGTAGTGACTTCTTGTTAGATGGCATGTCTATGTATTGACTTCTTGTTAGATGGCATGTCTATGTATTGACTTCTTGTTAGATGGCATGTCTATGTATTGACTTCTTGTTAGATGGCATGTCTATGTATTGACTTCTTGTTAGGAGGTGACATGTCTATGTATTGACTTCTTGTTAGGAGGTGACATGTCTATGTATTGACTTCTTGTTAGATGGCATGTCTATGTTTTGACTTCTTGTTAGGAGGTGACATGTCTATGTATTGACTTCTTGTTAGATGACATGTCTATGTATTGACTTCTTGTTAGATGGCATGTCTATGTATTGACTTCTTGTTAGATGGCATGTCTATGTATTGACTTCTTGTTAGGAGGTGACATGTCTATGTATTGACTTCTTGTTAGGAGGTGACATGTCTATGTATTGACTTCTTGTTAGATGGCATGTCTATGTATTGACTTCTTGTTAGGAGGTGACATGTCTATGTATTGATTTCTTGTTAGGAGGTGACATGTCTATGTATTGACTTCTTGTTAGGAGGTGACATGTCTATGTATTGTCTTCTTGTTAGGAGGTGACATGTCTATGTATTGACTTCTTGTTAGGAGGTGACATGTCTATGTATTGACTTCTTGTTAGATGGCATGTCTATGTATTGACTTCTTGTTAGGAGGTGACATGTCTATATATTGACTTCTTGTTAGGAGGTGACATGTCTATGTATTGACTTCTTGTTAGATGGCATGTCTATGTATTGACTTCTTGTTAGGAGGTGACATGTCTATGTATTGACTTCTTGTTAGATGACATGTTTATGTATTGACTTCTTGTTAGGAGGTGACATGTCTATGTATTGACTTCTTGTTAGGAGGTGACATGTCTATGTATTGACTTCTTGTTAGGAGGTGACATGTCTATGTATTGACTTCTTGTTAGGAGGTGACATGTCTATGTATTGACTTCTTGTTAGATGACATGTTTATGTATTGACTTCTTGTTAGGAGGTGACATGTCTATGTATTGACTTCTTGTTAGGAGGTGACATGTCTATGTATTGACTTCTTGTTAGGAGGTGACATGTCTATGTATTGACTTCTTGTTAGGAGGTGACATGTCTATGTATTGACTTCTTGTTAGATGGCATGTCTATGTATTGACTTCTTGTTAGGAGGTGACATGTCTATGTATTGACTTCTTGTTAGATGGCATGTCTATGTATTGACTTCTTGTTAGATGGCATGTCTATGTATTGACTTCTTGTTAGGAGGTGACACGTCTATGTATTGATGGTCTCTTCTTGTGGGCGGATCGTAGCAAGTTATCTATAAAGGTATGCTTTTCATGATTTCTGTGTTCTTACGATATGTTATTTATGTATATGCAAGCATTCTCAGTAGTTGGATGTTAGCCATGTGTATACCGCACAATCCTCGAGAAATGAGGGGGTAGGGGTGGGGGATGGGTGGTGAGGCTAACTACAATGTTTTCCTATAGCTGGGGCCCATCATAGAAGAACAGCGACTCAGGACGTGACAAGCTTTCTTGCATTGAACATTTGGTTACATGCCAGGAGCCCCAGAGAAGTACGGTATAACCAGAGGACATCTGGTGGTGAGGAATGAGCACAGTGAACCATATCTTGGATGAAATAGCGCGGATCAGTGCATGGATATAAACCTGGGTGGGTAGAGAATCCACAGACTTCCCAGAAACGTAATGCCGTTACAGACAGCACTTTCGTTATAAACGATATTTGATCTCACCTCGGGTATCAAACCGACCACTATTAAAATGTTACCTCCTACTAGATGACATGATACCTCCTAGTAGATGACATGATACCTCCTACTAGATGACATGATACACCTACTAGATGACATGATACCTCCTCGTAGATGACATGATACCTCATAGTAGATCACATACCTCCTCGTAGATGACATGATACCTCATTGTAGATGATGACATGATACCCCCTAGAAGATGACATGATACCTCCTAGTAGATGACATGATACCTCCTACTAGATGACATGGTATCTCCTAGTAGATGACATGATACCTCCTAGTAGATGACATGATACCTCATTGTAGATGATGACATGATACCCCCTAGAAGATGACATGATACCTCCTAGTAGATGACATGATACCTAATAGTAGATGACATGATACCTCCTAGTAGATGACATGATACCTCCTAGTAGATGACATGATACCTCCTAGTAGATGACATGATACCTCCTAGTAGATGACATGATACCTCCTACTAGATGCCATGATACCTCATAGTAGATGACATACCTCCTAGTAGATGACATGATATCTCTTAGTAGATGACATGATATCTCCTAGTAGATGACATGATACCTCATAGTAAATGACATGATACCTCCTAGTAGATGACATGATACCTCCTAGTAGATGACATGATACCTCCTAGTAGATGACATGATACCTCCTACTAGATGACATGATACCTCATAGTAGATGACATACCTCCTAGTAGATGACATGATACCTCCTAGTAGATGACATGATATCTCCTAGTAGATGACATGATATCTCCTAGTAGATGACATGATACCTCATAGTAAATGACATGATACCTCCTAGTAGATGACATGATACCTCCTAGTAGATGACATGATACCTCCTAGTAGATGACATGATACCTCCTAGTAGATGACATGATACCTCCTAGTAGATGACATGATACCTCCTAGTAGATGCCTCCTAGTATACCTCCTACTTGATGCCATGTTACTTCCAAGTAGATGACATGTTACCTTCTACTAGATGACGTGATACATCCTACTTGATGCCATGATACCTCCTAGTATATGACATGATACCTCCTAGTAGATGACATGATATCTCCTAGTAGATGACATGATACCTCCTAGTAGATGCCATGCAGAGTGAGACTTTCCTCTTATGGAAATCACATAAATCTTCAACTGTAGTATCGCGCATGCACCTCTCTTCTGTGTAAAAAATGTGGTGGGGGCTATTTCTCAATTTCGTTCCCACGCTGGAGACATCATGGTCATAGGGTGCCACGTGGGAGACATCATAGTCATAGGGATTCATGATGTCTTTTTCTAATTTTCTACAATTCTTGATTGTCTTTTTCTAATTTTCGCTAGAATTTGTCGTTTTACCCCAGCATCTACATTAGTTTTCTTGACTATCCGTGGAAGATGAATAGTTTTATTTTTAAACATAAGGGGTTATATAAAACGCAGGAAATGCTCGCGAAAGCTAGAAGTGTCCATTCTCTTTGGTAACCCCCTCCCCCACCTCAATCGAGGAAATGTCAGCCCTGTCACCATACCAGGAGGAATCCCCATTATCCCCTACACTTGATGCTATCCTGAAAGGTAAACGTATGCTGAGTTATGAGTGTACATCTAAGCGTGGGTGAATAATCCACAATTATTCAGCTGTCTAGTCAGTAGTTAACCTTTAACACGTATTCCATATTGATGGCGCTATTCCTCTCCATTTTCAGAGCATGAGCGATGGTACCAATTTACTAGGGGCTGTAATTTTACAAACTACAGGTAACTTGATGGAACTAAAACGTGGTCGGCGGTCTTATGAAGTATACACTACAATACTTTGCTTCTTGTGTAAGAGAAATTGACAAACACACAAATATGTATAAAATGTATGCAAAGGTCAAGATGGATACACGGGACGTAGGTTTGAACTTTAGGGTCAGACAATAAGTAGGAAATAAATTGAGGCTGCAAATTGTTTCTCTCAATGGTTTGTTGTTGATCTAGCGGTCCATGAGATCATGCATTTGAATTAATAGATGACACTTTTTTCTGTTGGGAATAGTGTCAACTCGATGTTGTACACTGCTAAATTTGTTAGAAATGTAAGTTAGTTGATCGTGAGAGCATCACCATGACACCCATACCTCGTCTATAGGAGCTCAGATATCATATTCGGTATCCCCATCGAGGCCAGCGCCTTGAAGTGGTGATGGGGCTTAGTTCAGCCATCAGGGGCTGCAAACTAAGATTGGTCGGGCAGTCCCACTCGAGTAGGACCATAGTCCGGCCCAAGTAAGCAGAGTGCTGAAGACGGAGGCAACCAGCCAAAAGGCGCACAGATAATCAGGATGCCACGCACAAAACACAATGGAAACATGTCTGCATCTATAAACAGTTATGGTTCCTGCCCTGTGGCGGACGTTCAGGCAGGGATGGTGCCGGGTCCTATACCTCGAAAGGTCCCAACCTCAGCTACTGGAAGTCCTTCTCAATTGCCCCGAGGAGTCAGGAGGCAAGGGAATAGAGATACCGGCCAAACGAACAAACGACCAATAAAAATAATGCACTGAAATGATGAGGGTGTCAACAGTAATAGAGATGGATACAGAAACAAATTAGAACTTGAAAATGTTTTAAGTGAAGAACTAGTTAATATATTCTGTATCCAAGAAACACACCTCAGCAGCGACATAGCCTTCAAAATCAGAGGCTACCAGTGCTACCGGTCTGACAGAAAGGACAGGCGAAAGGGTGGAATTCTGACACTTGTTAAAAACAATATCAGCGCCTGTCAGTTGAAGTAAAATTCCAATATATAACTTGATCCGGACAGACGATATATGTGTGTAAAAACATACATTCGATAAACATAGTGCAAACAATATGGAATAAACATAATTGGGAACTGTGACAAGTGTTGTTAAATAGAGATATTTGTTATAAATGGATGCGTTATAAACGGATTCCATTTTATTCAGATAACATTCTTTAACTTTACAAAACTATGGACTATAGTTTTACAGCTCTCTTTTCAGGAAAGTTAAATTGTATTCTGTTTGAATGCGATGTTTACACGTACGTCTTTAATGATATATTACATTTTCAATTCAAAGAGCATTGATTTAAAAAATGTTTTAAAACCCACGGGAAATATATGCAATGAAATCATGTTTCGGTTGTAATACTTAGAAACTCCTGAAATAACAATTGTAAATACGTCTGTGATTAATACATAGATAGTTTACAAAATTACATTTTTTTAATGATTTTTAATCATTTTTTAAATGATTTTAAATTAGTTTTTTAAGTGAATTTCGGGCCAAAGATGGTATGAAGGGTAGTAATATTTTAAGTCCATGCTGTGAGCCTCTTTATATTTTGCTATAATTCTTGGGTATAACTTCATCCCAAAAGTAATCTTTCTCTGTTGATTGTTCTGAGTAGAGATTCTTTTTGCGGACCTACTTTTCGTTTCCTCTGTGCCACCTACATGATTGTTTAGGAATAAGATAATTATTTAATCGTCACACATCAAAGATACGTGAAGGCTTATAAGAAATTGGTAGTCTTCACATTCATGAATAATAAATCAATCATGTCACCGGTAATTAAGACCACATTCAAAGAGTCATTATAAAATGTAAGACCACATGCAAAGATTCATTCTGAAAGGAAGTCATGAGATGTTGATTGAAATTGAAGACATGAGCTTTAAATTATAATTATAGTAATGAAAACAGATTCATGAGAGTAATGAAAACAGATTCATTATAATCACTAAATCCAATAGTAAACAGACGAAAAATATCATGGTTGATGTTATTTTCGTGATTTCCCTATCAGAAACGATCTTGCAGGGAACAATTGATGGAGAAAGAAGAAGAGACGGTAAAGAAAGCAATAGGTTGACAATATCAAATCCACCGAAGACGGATGTGTTGTGCCATTGGCGTCAATAAAACGGCAACATAACGAATTGCCATTCTCTGGACTACATTCAACTGGAAATCTTGTAGGACCATTGTCCTGTTACAAGAGAAATGCAGTGGGAGTTTGAGAATGAAATCTGAAGAAGACGAACAACAACGATATCAAAGACTGGACTTTCGACACTCATCCGATGACATAAATCTCTGACAACAGAAATCGCCGACGGGCGCTGTGTGTTGACACATCTAATGTAGTACCCCCACGATCCTGGCGGTTTATGGGTGGCTAGTAATGAAAAATTTACAGTTGTTCTATTAGTGTATGGGTGGCTAGTAATGAAACAGTTACCGTTGTTCTATGGGTGGCTAGTAATGAAACAGTTACTGTTGTAAAAAAACAAACATCTTTTTGACATAAAATGTAAATATACGCTGACACAAACAGCCTCCAGTGAACGGCTGTTGAAGCAACAATGTCAACACACAAACAGCCTCCAGTGAACGCCTGCTACAACAGCAATGTCAACACAAAGAAAGAGCTGAACTTACCACTTAGTTCCTGGAAAAATCATCCATCCTGTCAGCAAATCTCGCTTTGTTCTTGTGTTAATAACAGATGACTTCAACGAAAAAAATGTTTTACTATCGTAGTCGCTTGGTAATGATGAACCAACACTCCTGGTATCATTAGCAGGTGTCTTTGTTGAACGAAATATGGTGTCATCTGTTGATTCAACTTGATTAATAACTTCAGCAACACTGCTGTTTATTTCTAATAAGTTTGTATCGTTTATAGTTCTGTAATTTTGAAACATTTTTTGAAAGATCTCAGGAATTCTAGTTTCATTGTCCCATGAGGATGACATTGGCATTGAGGATACAGGAGTCGGTAAAATGTTGAGATTTTCAGTTTTGTTTCCATCCCATGAATTGGCAATACTCTGCGTTTTTGAATTGGAATCCAATTTTTTAGTAGATATACTGTTAGGAACATGGACGCTGTCCTCTGTATCATGGACATTGTCACTCTTCCATGTATTTTGATCATTGACGCTGTCATCTGCATCATGGACAGTGCCACTCTTTCGTGTACCTTGATCATTGACGCTGTAATCTGTATCATGGACATTGTCACTTTCCCGTGTATGTTCAACCTTGTCTATTTGATATGTATCGTGGACACTGTCTACATGTCGTGTTTGATTCGATGGAAGGAAGGAAGAGTTATATTTTGAAGTAATATCCACTCTATGTAATCCTTTATCAAAGTGGTTGATAACCTCATGATTACTGATATGAAGATGTCGACCAAGGTAACGACGATTATGTTTACGACCACGACGATGAGGATGTTCTGTCTGAATCTTAGTTTTAGTATTATTTAGATGCTCTGCGTCAATTGGAAAGATATCTTCTTGTACCAACATGGACAGCATTTTCAGACTTTCAGCAGCATTCTCGTAGAAGCGTCTACATTGACGAGCGGTTCTCATAATCTGTAGATGAGGTTTCAGAATATTCACGAATAAACTGCTCTTGGCTGAAATTATTTTAGCTGATATCTTGAAAGTAGAAGAATTAAAATAAGAGTCAAAATTAGTATTCGAAGTGTCTTCTTGAAGAGCCTCATGGTAGATGCTGGAACTGTTGTTGAATGTGTTATTGCTTCTTGAATGTCTAGACAGAAAAACTGGATCGGTGAAATTTTTCAAGCCTAAATATACATCCATTATTTCTGCTTCGTCGTCCATCATGTTTCCTGGATGTAACTCAGAGAATTCGGAGGAGAATGATCGAACATCTTGACTTGAAGATGTAACAATGCAGTCATCAATAGTTCCGTATCTTATAACTGTCTCCACGACTCGAATACCGTCAGATGCTCTGTTGAAAACAAGACTGTCTACAGGATCAGATGAAGCCAATGATGTTTCTAAGATTTTCCTTCCTCTGTAGGATAACCTCATCTCTCTGAGGCCATCATCTGTTACAGACATTATAACGTAATGACTGGTCTCAGCTCCTGGCTGAAACAGGAGAAAAGTGAACAGAGCAGGAAATAACACCGTGTCAAGAAACATATGTCTCATGTTGAAATGAGATTGATTTTGACTTGCCTGTATCGACAATTAGTTGACATACATGGAATCCTGACCGGATACCACCAGCACTAATATTATTCCGAACCGACACGGCACATTCTTGTATTGTACACAGGTAATCACATTCATTGGAATCTATTTTAATCATCAGATCTTGCAACGAAATATTCATTTACCTTATCGTCAAATCTCATGAAAATACAATACTTGTTCTAATGCTATCTCATATTTCTTGTATATTTAGACTACATATAATCAATTTTTTTGTCATCGCTGTTTCATTGCACATTCTGTACAGGTAGCAATTCTTCCAAACGACTTGTCTGGCTTCTGTTACTGATCGCAAGCATAACCCGAATAGTGTTATTTTTGACGGTTGAATAAAAATACACGAGACACTTCACGTACAATGATGATTTAAAGTATGGTTAAAAATTATAATTAACATATAAACACCTCATAAGAAATATGATTAAGAGATTAATAGGTAATGACAATACTAGCCGATTCCTGATTTACAGCTACACAAACCATGATTTACAGTTCAGAAAATCACAAAATAAATAAAGATTGTAAACTAACAACAATCATCTCGGGTAGTCCCGTTTGTCATGCCAACCATGATTAATATCCCAATATGGCACAATAATTATGATTAATATCCCAATATGGTACACTAATTATGATTAATATCCCAATATGGCACAATAATTATGATTAATATCCCAATATGGTACACTAATTATGATTAATATCCCGATATGGCACACTAATTATCATTAATATCCCAATATGGCACACTAATTATGATTAATATGAAAGAAAATCATTTCATTCCTGATGTAAATCATAGCATGTCTTGACAATCCTGATTAACAGTCAAACACTTCACGACAAGCCTAACTTATCACTTTATGTGAAATCTAAATGATCACTTCACTAGTCTAATTAACTGTGAATTACTTCAAGATAATTCTAAATGTGCATCACTTTTCAGCAAGTCTGTCTTAAAACAGTGGTTAATTCCGAATATTGAAGTTAAATAGCCAATCTGTCACATACGACTAGAGTAACAGATTCTGCCTGCTGATGTTTGCTGAAGTTTAACAATTAAACACCGAAAGTTAATGTATTCTGAATAAGCTATTCGTGGTTGTTGAGTCTCTCGACCATCATTGTTTTCCTACACTTAGTCCGGCTGTGATTCATTCCGTTTTACAGAAGCTTCGCGTGATATGACGTCATAGTGAAGTAGTCACAACTGTGTTGTTACTTTGATGAGCACCGTTATGGGTTGATTCATATCCTTGTAAGGCTGTTTGTTTTCATGATCTGTGCGAGGGAGAATTAAAATAAGTTGAGATTATAAGGACAGAAACCACAATAGTAGGTGGGATATTCATTAGCTAATACATATTGTTAGAAATGTGGGTACAATCCCACAACATGTGCCTACCGGCTCATTTTAGGGATAATTAATCAACATATTATATCACTAATTAATCAATAATTAATTTAAATATAAATTGTTTAAGGTTAGGGTTAGGGGATTTGTGTTGTACGTAACTAATCTTAACCCTAACTATAAATAAATTAATATTTAAATTTATAAATGATAAACATAAACTGATAAACATAGGCAAGAAAAAAGGCATTGGTAGGCACGTGTTTTGGGATGGACCGAAATGTGTATTGAGTAAATTAATATTAATTGAAATTAATTTATATAGTAAATAAATAATCATCAACAAGGGCCGTGTCGACTAGTGTGTGTGACTATAGTATTTAGAAATGAGATACCACATACTATCCTCAACACTCCCCCCCCCCATGAATTATTGCCCCACCAATGAATTATCGTATGACATTTCTAGGTTAAGGACTAGGTCGCTACGTGGTATCTCCCTAACGTTGTTGTTAAGCTGTTCCATTTGTACTCAGAGGTCGCTGGGTTTGAATCACGCTAGAAATTTTTTTTTCGGAGATCCATGGGGATTATCGCTCAAAGCTACGGAGTTACGTGCAATGAGGGGTGCTCGCGACAGATGGCGTGGCGATACGTTGCAAGCAACGGGTACATATGGTGTAACCTGCATACAATTAAGCCAATCCTCCAATATTTTGTATCCCTTTTTTGAACTAAATTAAATTATTGAGTTACTTGAAGAGACATGATTGAGTTACATGAAAAGATATATATTTATTGCTGACATGATTGTGTTACATGAAGAGACATGATTGTGTTACATGACGAGACATGATTGGATTATATGAAGAGATATGATTGTGTTACATGAAAAGACGAATTTACTGTTGACATGATTGAGTTACACGTGGAGACATGATTGTGCTACATGAAGAGACATGATTGTGCTACATGAAGAGACATGATTGTGCTACATGAAGAGACATGATTGTGTTACAGGAAGAGACATGATTGTGTTACATGAAGAGACATGATTGTGTTACAGGAAGAGACATGATTGGATTACATGAAGAGACATGATTGTGCTACATGAAGAGACATGATTGTGTTACATGAAGAGACATGATTGTGTTACATGAAGAGACATGATTGTGTTACAGGAAGAGACATTTTTGGATTACATGAAGAGACATGATTGTGCTACATGAAGAGACATGATTGTGTTACATGAAGAGACATGATTGTGTTACATGAAGAGACATGCATTTACTATTGACAACTGTCAAGAAAATGGCTTGTGTTTCCGAGACTAAAGTGGAAGCAGAGAATAGCATTTTCTCCCTTGTGTTGCCGGGGCCCGAAAGGGGAGCAAAGAATAGCTTCACTGCAACACTTCTATGCATGTCGTAAAAGGCGACTAAGTAGGTTATCTGATGGAGTTGGCTGTCCCATCCCATATAGGGTCAGTGACCCAAAGCCATGTTGAAGTAGGATGTGTCAGGCCGTACGGCGCAGATATCGCAGCAATACTGTAAACCATGACACAACGCATTCCGTTCTCCGGTCTACATCCTGATAATCTGCAGGAGTTTGAGAACGAACACAGAAGAAGAAGAAGCAGAGAATAGCAACATGACCTACTATTCATGACAAGTGGGGTTTACAAAGAGGATTTTGAAGTGCCGTTGGCTGTTCCGTCATAAAGAGGTCAAAATAACTGAGAAATATCAATCCATACATTCAACCATTCACACATTAATCCATCTATGTTCCATCACACATTAATCCATCTATGTTCCATTACACATTAATCCATCTATGTTCCATCACACATTAATCCATCTATGTATCTGTGTTGTTTGAGCGCTGAGTACTGTACATAGGACAGAAATTAGGGATCCAGTCCGAGCAATGAGATACTACTGGGTGTAATTCTTGCATGTTGTTGAGACATATAGTCATGCTCTCTTTGATGGTTGTTCTACGAAGAGTCTCTCTCTTGTGCATTCTCAAGTTCTTTTACCATCTGGTACCCATTTTACTACTTGAAGTTGCAGTCTGTTTTCATTCATTCAGAGTTCACATCCGATATGTACAAGAAAATATACCGAAATCGAGTATATCATGCCAAAAGGCACACATATCGCAGCGGGCAAAATTGAAGGCAAAAGAGACAGAGGGCGACAACGTGAGAAAATATTAGACAGTTTGACAACCTGGCAC
Source organism: Meghimatium bilineatum (assembly GCA_034231615.1). Lineage (NCBI taxonomy): Eukaryota > Metazoa > Mollusca > Gastropoda > Stylommatophora > Philomycidae > Meghimatium > Meghimatium bilineatum. The sequence continues at coordinate 31,951,241 of CM067309.1, forward strand.
GGCAAGGAAACAACAACGACTTTGATACATAATACTGTGGACAGAGAGCTATGGAGAGCCATGACCGCCTACGCCAGCCGGCATGGCACATGATGATGATGAAAACCAAATATTATCAACGAAAATTAAACCAAACGTAATTTTCAACAGATGAAAATTCAACTAATTAGAATTGTAAACAGAAGTTAAACCATTCATACTTATCAACAGAACTTGAGACTAACGGGAATTGAACCAGTCCGTTCTGACGGCACCGAATTGCCTGGCAACTCGAGAGCCGTCTTGAATTTACTTACCCACAGATGAACGTTAAACCAAATAGCATTATCAATAGAAGTTAAGACAAACAGAACTGTCAAAAGAAGAAAGTTCAACGAAGTCGAATTATTAACAGAATTTCAGCCAAACAGAGGACACCAATTAAGGATGAAGAGGTGACTATTACAGTAGTTAAGCAAATTGTACAAAATCAGCGAGAACAATAATTGCGGGGTACAAGGACTCACCGGAACATAGTGTCTATTTATCCTGCTACGTAGGGACACATTCATCAAACACTTGCTACCGCACGAGAGTGACAAACCTCGCTTGTAGTCAAACCTCGGAATGTCAAACATTTATGTTCCCTGAGCAGATACTATCATTTTTTTTAAATCTGAACGTAAAATCTACGTACCTATTGGTTGTGACAATGATAGATGAATGGGGGGGGGGGGGGCAGATTCTCTAACACTTGGCTATAATTAATTTTTAGGTAGACATGGCCTTAACACGAGTCCCAGAAAGAGGCGGCTGTTACTAAAAGTAGCAATCAATATAAGGTAATATTGTGTGAAACGTAGCAGCAATAGTAATCACGTAGAACACAGGTTTTTAAAAAGTTCCACTTCTTGTGTTCAAGTGGATCTTTCTAAAGACCTGTGTTGTACGTAAGTATTCAAAGTAGCAGGGATTTTCCGTTTGAAACTAATTCTCACAGAAGAATATGTATTTCTCTAGGTTATTATGTGCATTCTTCTCATGTAGCATCACCTATCTTGGTATATCTGATTTCCCCCCTTATCTTCAATAACTTCACACGAGGGCCATCTCCAGAAAGCTCTTCTACTCCTGACGCTGAAAGGCAACGCAGGGTCTAGCGAATAGATAGATCGTCATTGACTGCCGACATAAAAGTATGACCACCCACAAGACACTGAGAATCATCCTTCTAACGTGAAGCAAGTAACATATCCCGTGATTTTCATTGGCTGTCGGCACAAAGTATACACAAAGTAACCAATGAATATCACGGGAAAAATCGAATGCATCACTTTAAAAGGATGATCCCCATTGAGCCAATATGACTGTATAATTAACCACAGACAGGAGCAAATCGACAAATGATAATCCGCATCAGCCAAAATGAATGACGTTTTGTGAGATCAGCATGCAGAATAATTCTTAAAAACCACTTGGTAAAGATTGTATTCGAAACCTTGGCTATATTTAGTCACAACCGTCCCTATATGTGACGCAGGTGCTATGTCCTTGTGGATATAGAAGTCTATGGATATATGCCCAGTAATCGATATGTAGTGAATTTCATTACATTATCCCTATCTTTGTCTTATATATATATACATATATACTTGTATATGTACAGAAATACAATAATTGAGGCTTATCGTGTACTCGGACATTTCTACTTAACTATTGTTGAATATTTAGTTACTGTATTACTTTTCATTGTTTCATTGTTTCGCTATTACAATGTGACCAATCGACGTTTTGAACATAAACCTGTAACATAAACTAAGAACATTACATAGTCACCTATAATGTCAACTATTATACATTCATCTACATTGTCAATTAAGAACATTATACATTCACCTTATACATTCACATTATACATTCACCTTATACATTCACATTCACCATTCACATTTGTTTTGTCTAACCATCTACAAGTCTAACCGTCTGATATTCGGCGAATTAACGCGTATGGGGCTTCGATAATTTTCTTGTATATCCAGAACTCCTGATCTGTTTAAAGAGTCATAATTTCCCTGTATATTAAAGAAATCCTGATCTGTTTAAAGAGTCATAATTTCCTTGTATATTAAAGAAATCCTGATCTGTTTAAAGAGTCAGAATTTCCTTGTATATTCAAAATTCCTGATCTGTTTAAAGAGTCATAATTTCCTTGTATATTCAGAAATCCTGATCTGTTTAAAGAGTCATAATTTCCTTGTATATTCAGAACTCCTGATCTGTTTAAAGAATCACTATTTCTTTGTTATTTAAAGCACTTTTATGTTTAAAACATCAACATTTTCCTGTATATTCTGATCTACTGTTAGTTTAATGTATCACCATTTTTGTTTGTATTCACAACTGCTGATATTTCAAGAAACTTCATTTCCGTGCAGTTTAGAATCGCTTATCTGTTCTAAGAATCCCCATTTCCTTATTTGTTGAGAACCACTTACCTGTGGAAAAGAATTCCCATTTCTTTGCATGATCAGAACCGCTTACATGTTTAAAGAATTCTCATTTCTTTATATGCTCAGAATCCTATATTTGTTTAAACAATTACTATTTCTTTATATGCCCAGAACCGCTTATCTGTTAAAATATTTCCTATTTCTTTATATGCTGAGAACCGCTTATCTGTTTAAAGAATCCTCAAGTCCTTGTATGTTCAGGGCCACCGATCTCGAGTGGCGATGTGTTTAATTAAATCCGTATTTCTAACTTAAAAATGGCAAGAATTTCTTCAAAGAGTAATTATTATTAATTGTATGCTATAGTCTACATTACATGTTCCTACACTTGACGCGAGAAAAAGATCTTCAACACGCACATCTCGTAATTCTAAATTAGCATTTATAAACGTTATAATCACAATCTTTCTATTTCAGCATTCTGTCTTGTACCATAGGTGGTCCATGGCGCCAAATCTTCTATCGCGTCATTCATTATTTTCTCGCAGTATTGTATATCCCCTGATCTGTATTTTTTTCTGCTTCAATGTAAAATTATCTGTTGGACGTTTACGACCGCTGTTCAAAGTCGACAGGACGAGGATATATTTTTCTATTGTAGGTGGGTGGAAATTAAGCAATTGTTGGCATAGATCACATAACTATGAAGAGATTAGTAAAGTATATACGTTAATTGTACACGATGAAGAGATTGGTAAAGTATATACGTTAATTGTACACGATGAAGAGATTGGTAAAGTATATACGTTAATTGTATATCAATGTTGCAAGAAATAATCACTTTCAGACGATGCCAAATATTTATTACAGATCGTTACTTCGCTGAAATTGTATAGGCCAATATTGTATATATGTATACAATGTACAGCAAACAATAAGAGAAATGGTCCCATCTACAGCTAGTAATAAGAGAAATGGTCCCATCTACAGCTAGTGATAAGAGAAATGATCCCATCTACAGCTAGTAATAAGAGACATGGTCTCACATAGATCTAGCAATAAGAAAAATGGTGTCATGATAGATCTAGCAATAAGAAAAATGGTGACATGATAGATCTAGCAATAAGAAAAATGGTGACATGATACAGCTAGCAATAAGAAAAATGGTGACATGATACATCTAGCAATAAAGAAAAATGGTGACATGATACAGCTAGCAATAAGAAAAATGGTGACATGATAGATCTAGCAATAAGAAAAATAATGACATGATAGATCTAGCAATAAGAAAAATAGTGACATGATACAGCTAGCAATAAGAAAAATGGTGACATGATACAACCCATGATACAGCCCTCATCTTCTTCTTCTCTGTTCTTATATAAAAAGGGTATGTCGGTAAGTTTTTAATGGAGAACTATATTTCATTACTTTCAACTCTACATTTTCTCTCCGAAGACGGATGTATCGGACCAGTGGCGCAAATTTTATTGCGACACAACGCAGTGTCTATTCTCTGAACTACACCCTGTTAGAAATCTATTAAGACCATGGTCCTGCTACAAGAGAGATCCAGCGGAAGTTTGAGAATGAACCAAGACGACAAAGAAGAACTCGACATTTCATTCCTTTATCTTTGTGGTTTTTTTTTCAATTACGTTTGTGAATTTGGTTGGAACTTCACAATGCTTTAATTTGGTTGGAACTTCACAATGCTTTAATGCTTTAAGAGAAGTAAACCTAAGGTATGTTCATATCTTAAAATATCAATTACCGTTTCTTGGTTCACAGAAAAAAGTGTACATGGTGGCGAATCTACCAGTCTAAGCTTTTGTTCCGGTTCTATGTCTATTGTCTATCCACAAGTGGTGTTGTCGTATCTTCCACACTTGTCGTTGTGTATCCCAAGGTGGTGTTATCGTAGCTTCTACACTTGTCGTTGTGTATCCCAAGGTGGTGTTATCGTAGCTTCTACACTTGTCGTTGTGTATCCCAAGGTGGTGTTATCGTAGCTTCTACACTTGTCGTTGTGTATCCCCAGGTGGTTTTGTCGTAGCTTCCATACTTGTCGTTGTGTATCCCCAGGTGGTGTTGTCGTAGCTTCTACACTTGTCGTTGAATGTAAGTGTTTGTGAACGAGATGTAGTCAGAGCCAGTATAGAGCCCATACTGTTATATGGTAGTGAAGCATGGAAAATTGACAATACTGCAAGAAAACACATGGAGACCACAGAGATGTGGCTTTATAGGAGAATGTTGAAAATATCATGAACAGCTAAAAAGAGTAATGGTATAATTCTACAACTGGTCAACTCAAATAAAGAACTTATTAACTTATTAGAAGACGACAATCACAGTTTCTGGGTCATGTCATGAGAAGAGGTGGGCTGGAGAACATCATAACAACTGGAAAGATCAAGGGTAATAGAGACAGAGGGAAGACAACGTGAGAAAATGTTGGATGGCTTGAAAGCTGGCATGATGCAGAATCATCAGAAACTATATTTAAATATATAACAAACAGAGGACTGTGGAGATACATGATCGCCTACGCCGGAAGGCATGGTACTAATGAAGGCATGTGTACCTCTCTCTCTGTCTTTTAGTACCTCTATATCTCTAGTTATCTATCTTCGGGGTTCTCTCTCTCTCTCTCTCTCTCTCTCTGTGGTTCTCTATCTTTCTATCACTCGTTATAATGTTTTCTCAGGCGCAAACAGTTAGATAGAAAAACAACTAAATGTATCTAATACTCACAAATTTAAGTTCAAGATACCTTCCATCGCATACGTTCCATCACATACCTTCCATTACATACGTTCCGTTACAGTCAAATTAGATACACGATAAAGCGGTCGTGTGTTAGTTGTAAAGATATATGGTTTAAGTGAGTTTACGCTGTGGTTATAAAACATGATTATTAGCTCTACCTGTTTAAGATTAACTGAGTTCAAAAACGTTAGTGACCTGCGGGGTAAAAATCTCATAAAAGAATTCCACTTAACAAAAGATAATAAATACTTGGGTACTGTTGAAGTATCAGGATGAGTTATAACTGTTATAAAATATAGCATCCGTTCAGGGTTACCATAATTGCAACATTTTCTGACCAAATCCTTAAATTTTGCCACCAAATTTGTTAAAGGTAACAACTTTTATATGTACTTGGCAATATGAAAAATATTATGGTCATTTAAATGAAATTTTAATTTTAACATGTATTCAAAATTATATCTCCAACACTACTCAAATCAGATAGGGTTGAAAATCAACACATCAAAAACTCATATACGAGATCCAATGACAACATAGAAATTCAAAATGTTCCATTATTAAAAGTCAACAATTTTACATATTTAGGCACCAATCTAGCATTGGATAGAGACTCATCAAAAGAAATTTTACACCGTATTGCCCTTGCAGCGGGTGCATTCAATAAACTACGTAACATCTGGACGTCAAACACACTAAGAAACACCACAAAACTCAGGTTGTTAAACTCCAACATCATCCCTATTCTATCATATGGATGCGAAAGTTGGAAAGCCACAAAAGCCACAGATAAGAGACTAGACTCCTTTGAAAACAAATGCCTACGTACCATTCTGAATGTTAAGTGGAGTGACTTTAAATCTAACACTACTATAAGAGAGGAAAGCAAACAAACCTATATATCTTCCTTCATTAGACAAAGGAGTTGGACTTAAATCGGCCATGTTCTCAGAATGAACAGCCTAAGAATTCCCCATCAGTCACTATATTCGGTGCCACCCGGAGTAAGAAGAAGAGGGAGACCTAGAGAAACTCTACGAAGAACCATTAATAGAGAAGGCATGTCAATGAACCTAAACAACATCCAAGAACTGAAAGACCTGGCAACACAAAGACAGAAATGGAAAGCTATGGCTTCTGCCCTCTGCGCCGCCTATGGCCCTGGAGGAACATAACATAACATTCAAAATTATGCCAAATTTAGTCCATATTTTATCTGAAATTTAACTATAACGAATTGTAATTATCTGTTATTCCTGTATCGGTTTTGCTAAATTAATGTATTTCATCAAGTTTATTAAAAGAAATCCATTACATTTTCTTGATTAATTTTTAATATAAAAGATGAGCATGCACCGCGTGTTTGAGAGTCGCAGAGTAGTAAATAAGGGGGGTCCGGGTTTATACAGAAGTGAATATAAATAACCAAAATGTGGGAGGATGTCCAACAGAATGGGAAGTACCGCAGTAACCAGACAAATAAGAGGTAAATACTAACTAAAGTAAAACAAGCTACTGTGGATACCTAACAACATTTTGTTAATCTTCTTCTTCTTGTGCGTTCGTTCTCAAACTCCTGCAGATTAGCAGGATGTAGTCCGGAGAACGGAATGAGTTGTGTCATGGTTTGCAGCACTGCTGCGATATTTGCGCCTTTCGGCCCGACACATCCGACTTCAGCATGGCTTTGGGTCACTGGCCCTATATGGGATGGGACAGCCAACTCCATCCCATAACCTCCGTAGTCGCCTTTTACGACATGCATGGAAGTTAAACAGTATTGCTATTCTTTGCTCCCCTTTCGGTCCCCGGCAACACACGGGCGATATTGTTAATAATAAATAACAAAAAACATAGAACAAAGACAATTATCGACGTTTCGGTCCTATTGGGGCCTCTATCAAGAAATAAATAAGAGCTAAGAAAATACAACCATAAAAAAATATAACCAAGAAGACGGAATGGTTCCCTCACCAAAAAAGTATTACCCAGTATCGTTTCTAGCACATGCCTTAAAGTAGGTGCAAAATAGTGCGTTCAATATGTGGGCTAAAGAAGTGAAGAGTGTTGTGAACTACAGAGAAGTGTGGTGATCAGACTATTTAAGAGGCCTCCCTCTTCAAACCGACTAAACAGTTGATAAAAGGGGATTGAAGCAAGGCATCCCTCTTCAAACCGACTAACCAGTTGCTGAGACCAGGTTACAGTGAGGTGACATGAGCAATGACTCCTCCATCTGTTTCAGATCTGTTATCTGCTGAGAACAGGTGACAGAGAGGTGACATGAGCAATGACTCCTCCATCTATTTCAGATCTGTTTCCTGATGACAACAGGTATCTGTGGAGTGACGTGATCAGACATCTGACCCACCGGCTTCAGATCGGACAACAATGCTGAAATGTAATGACTGTCTTCCCTACTTGTTTCGAGACACACTGTCCATATGATTAAGATCAATATTCTACTCATCTTCCTAAGCAAATTGTTATCTTCCAAATAGCTAGAATATGATTGGATACGAGAAATGTATTTGAAATGTCGCTATAGCTCTTCAGCAACGCTAAAGTCTTTATAGTCACGGGTTTACATAGCGGAGTCAATATATTGTATCTCTGCTTAAGATTCGGTGTCAAGATCTTTCTTTCATTTGTGCTTAAGACCGGGTTTTAATATTCGGTGTCAAGATCTTTCATTTGTGCTTAAGACCGGGTTTTAATATTCGGTGTCAAGATCTTTCTTTCATTTGTGCTTAAGACCGGGTTTTAATATTCGGTGTCAAGATCTTTCTTTCATTTGTGCTTAAGACCGGGTTTTAATATTCGGTGTCAAGATCTTTCTTTCATTTGTGCTTAAGACCGGGTTTTAATATTCGGTGTACTTCCCAGCAATATAATGCCATTTAATGGCAATAGGTCAAAGGGCATGAGCCCATGGACAAATGGATCAGCAACCAACCAACCTAATATTCGGTGTCTGGAACAATTTCCTCTCTGCTCGTCTCAGTGCCAGGAACGTTCGTCTCTACTTCATACTAGGTTTCAATCTTTCAAATGTGCTTTAAACAAGGTGTCAAATTATTTCTTAAGACCCAAAACTACAGTTTTCGAACAACTAACAGTAAATATATTAGCAATACTAGAAGGGAATAACAATTGTCATACAATACATAACAAGTAAAATTATAGAGCAGTGGTTCTAAAAGTGGGTAACATAACTCCCGTTTTGTCCATTCGGAGACTTGAAGGGGGGATGGCACGGAGAGAAATTTGGAAATGAGGATGTGGGAGGGGGGGGTGTAGGTGTACATACGTTCAGTCAGGGGGTAGGGATATTTGAACAATAAACAAAAAGATTTGATGAGATACAATTTCAAAAGCGTTGGTGACCTATAAAGATAGTAACAGATTTTGTTTGCAGAGACCAGATGGGCCACTGAAGAAAATCAAATAGGAACCATGGACAAAAATACTGAGAACCACTGATATGCAACTTTGTTAATAAATGAAGATAACTAAACATTAATGTCCTACCTAAAGAAATGTAAACATTAATGTCCTACCTGGAGAAATGTAAACACCCAACCGGTGGAAATATAATGTGAAATAAAGATATAAATGCTATTCATAAATAGCTGTAAAAGTTTATGAGGCGAAGAAATAAGAATAAAGTGGAAATATTTTTTATCAGAATGAGAAGTTTCTTATAAACAGGCAAGAAAATATACATTTTATAGAGTTTTTAATGGTCTAAGCCGGTATTTTGGTGAACATAGCAGTGAGACTAATTTCTTTCTCTTTGTATAGTTTCCTATTCTTGATGTCATATATTTAGGTATGAATATACAATGGGACATATATACATAATCACAAATGATGGCAGATGTGAAACAGAATTTAAAGGAGAATAGGAATGGCTAAAAGTACCTTCAATGACATGAGGAAATTATTAATATCTAAACAAATTACAAACAAGTTAAAAATGAGAATTATAAAATGCTACATCTATTCCATATTAATGTATGGCTCAGAAACATGGACACTAAATAAACAATTAGAAGACAAAATTGATGCCTTTGAGATGTGGGTATATAGAAGAATAGGGAGAACATCATGGAAAGAGAAGAAAATAAATAAAGAGGTGCTAAAGACACTTAATATGAAGAAAGAACTACTAAGAGAAATAAAGATCAGGCAAATAAAATACTTTGGACACATTAAAAGACATGACACCCTATTGAAGACCTTACTTGAGGGTAAAGTCGAAGGGAAGCAAGCAAGAGGTAGGCAGAGATACAAGTGGGAGAGTAACATTACACGATGGACAGGTTACAGTCTAGCAGAGTGCACCACCAAGACAAGAGACAGGAGATGTTGGAGATACGTTGCAGCCAACCTTCGTTGCGGAGACGGCACTTGATGATGATGATACAATGGGAGGGTTTATTGTACCATAGTGTCCTGGTACTTAGTTCTGCTTTTAGAAAGGCATAGAGAGTTTGTGAGGAGATAGATATGGTGCGCAGAAAAAGATGACGTCAGGAACGACGTCAGATGGGGACGGCAAGAAGGAGAAATATGGCAGCCGAGAAACAAGAAAGGCCGTTATATTGGCGCACGATGAGAATGGCAAAGCTGGGTCACCCTTTGATCCTCTTCGTTATGTGAAGAAACCACAGGTCACCATACGATTACTTAGTTTGATTTTTGCAATTGTTGTGTTTGATTACATCTCATCAAAGTCATGGCATGATCATAAGTGCATCATGAACAATGATATCAATGCATGTGGCTATGGCACAGGCATTGGAGTTCTAGCATTTCTCATCTGTCTGGAGTTTCTAATTATTGATGCAATATTGTTTGAGAAATTGAGCGGCTGCAATATTTTATGATTAAAATATGGTGTGAAATGTTACACGGCGTTACGGTATCATTTACAAGAAGATTATTATTGTTACACGGCGTTACGGTATCATTTACAAGAAGATTATTATTGTTACACGGCGTTACGGTATCATTATCAAGCGTTTACTACTATTACATTATTGGCTAAATGGAGCAGTCCGACTGATGAGTTTAGTGACTTAAAGGATGTAAGGAGTTAATGAAGAGTAGAAACGAGTTATATCCTAAAATATAAAAAAAAACAAAGCATGAATTATCCGTGGACTGCAAGTCTTCTTCTGGCTTTGTTTCAAAACTCCAGCATGTTAACAGAATAAATGTTTTTTTTCTCGTGGTTTACAGCACGTCAGCGATATTGTAATTACGACCCGAGGCATCCATATTACTTTCTACTCACTACGACCTTCTATTGGAAGGGACAACCGATCGTACCACAACAGCTACCTTTATTTGCTTTTAACCACATGTATGGCCACATCTTTGCTACTGTTCCTCAAATCATTTCATACCACCGAGATTTGAAGTTTTTTCTGTATGAAATAAAATACAGAACAACCTTATCGCACAAAAAGATGCACTTGCTAAACTAGGTATATTAACACAAAAAACAACAAACAAACAATACCCTGATACAAACACACTGCAGCAAGCTGTATTTTAAATGTTTGCTTCCTCTATCAATAAACTCTTGTTCTGTATCTAATGTATCTCTGGCTTTGATTGCCAACTTATGGATTCTAGCGAGGCAACGTATTTGAGAGATTCTGATAACAGGGTTAGTTTTATAGTTTTGATTCATTCAGTTAAAACTAACGGCTCGCGTGAGGGATCGGTTATTTCTAGAAATACATCTGTTTTCAGCTCTTGAATTATTTATTTTTTTTCACGTAAGGATGAAAGGGATAGTATGGTTAGTAATAGAGAAACGTAATGAATGGGCAAGCGTTAAAAAATAAGAGATAAACAGTAGATATATCTTGTTGAAAAATACAATGAAAATAACAAAAACGTATTAGAAAATCAGTATAAAATATATAATGAACTCAATGTCAATATCTACAAAAGAAATAGGTAACTACCAAAAATGTCAGAACAGATCCACCAAGCATGGATGGGTCGTCGTACAAATATAAAATTATCAACAAGATATATATATATATATATATATATATATATATATATATATATATATATATATATATATATATATATATATATATATATATATATCTTGTTAATATATATCTATATATTACATCTCTATATCTATCTCTATATAATATATATCTCTATATCTTATAATAATATATATATATATATATATTATTATTATTTTGTACATTAAAAAAAGATGTTTATAAATTATTATTTGGTACGTTTTAATTTTCGTAATAGGTCTATTGATTGGTTCTGATAAAGATCTTAGATAGAAACGTCAACTGTTTTCGTCCTGATTCAATTAATTATAATTGTTTTCATAGTTATTTTTTTTTAAATTAATAGTATCAGATATTTGTAACATATATTTAATTATTCAAATATCCCCTACCCATTTCTATAGTCTCAATGTCGTATATTGGTATCCCCCTTGCTACCCATTTCTATAGTCTCAATGTCGTATATTGGTATCCCCCTTGCTACTCATTTCTATAGTCTCAATGTCGTATATTGGTATCCCCCTTGCTACTCATTTCTATAGTCTCAATGTCGTATATTGGTATCCCCCTTGCTACTCATTTTTATAGTCTCAATGTCGTATATTGGTATCCCCCTGCTACCAGTTTCATGCATTCTATTTTACATGTTTTCATGTTCTCTCCCGCCCCCCGCCCCCATTTTGATATTGCTCATATGTGGCCTCTGACTGATTTATTTCCTTATGTTGTTTTCCACATACAAATATTCGGTGTGTGTGTGTTGTCTGTGTTCGCTTTCTTGATCTTGTGGACTTTCATTTGACATGATCTGTCACCTAGAAAGGTGGTTTTTCCATCACTTTTCGTGTCTTTTTTCCTTGAATCTATGGTAATTTCTGTGCATCAATGGTGTGCAATAATTTGTAACGCACATAATTCAACAATTATTTTAGCGTGTCTCTCATTACGTGGAGCGTCCCGTTGTAAGTAGGACGTCTCCAAGTAGTCATTTGCAATTCAATGTTTCGTGTTCGGTGTTTGTGTGTGTTTCATGAGAAAGGTCCCAGTTATACCGGAACGTAGAACAATAGTCCTTGTTGTTATGTTTATTACCGCTTATTTATTTTTAACATTGATAATTAGTCCTTAATAGTAAACTTTGTACTTTATGTAGTATTTGTTACTTAATTATTCACTATTATTAACATTGTGCGTATACTTTGTGACTCAGACAATGAAAATGCACGGATAAATCAGTCAAACATTAACCGATAGGTGTGTTCAGTTTGAAAACCCCCTAATAATAAATATAATAGATTGTGTGCAAACATAAAACGTGACCTTAGAGGATAATGATGCTGATGATGAAAGAATCCCTTCAGCTCTCAGTAGAACATAATCAGTTGTGAATAGATTCCCATATTTAGGTAGTGGGTTATCACAAAATGCCAACGTTGATGATGAAGTGTATACAAGGATCGCCAAGGCAAGCAATACTTTCGGCAGATTGTACGCAAATGTTTGGCGTAGAAATTGCATTAACCTACAGACTAAGCTGAAAGTTTACAGAGCAGTGGTACTTCCAGTGATGTTATACGCTAGTGAAAAATATACGTCATGTGATAAAACTCTATTATTTTCACACAAATTATCTCAGAAAAGTTATGAACATCAGATGGCAAGACTAGATTCCAGATACCACTGTCCTTGATAGAGCTCGTATCCCCAGCATTGATACGATCCTGATGCAGACACAGATTCATTGGGCAGGTCATTTGGTGCCTGTGCCAGACCATCGTCAGCCAAAGATACTTCTCTATGGTGAGCTGGAGAAAGGTACACGATCTCAAGGTGGCCAATAGAAGCGCTACAACGACTCGTTAAAGAACTCAATGAAAGCCTTTGAAATAGACCACGATACATGGGAAGAACTTGTACAAAATAGATCTACATTGCGTTCTAAAATCAATAAGAGCGCATCATCTTGTGAAAAGAAGAGAAATGCAGCAGCTCAACAGCGGAGAGCAGCTAGAAAGTCACGGATAGATCAAGATCCGTCTACAGTCGTCATTCCATGTCCGAACTGTCCAAGGACATTTACAACTCGAATAGGGCTCATTAGCCATCTACGAACTCATAATCAAGGACATAACTCTGAATTTTCAAAAGTGGATGAACAAATGATCATCATCACTTGTGATGGACGAACAACAATAAAACAAAACAAATAGAACATAACCTTTTTCTTGAGAGCCCATAGCCTTTCTAACATAAGCCACATGACACTCGTCCTATGAGTAACCGAGGTGACACTGGAACTTGTAGGTTGTCTCAAATGCATGGTTGGGAACAGTAATCGCAGAGAATACCCCCCTATTACTTCCTGTTCACAGTTTTTTAAAATTTTGATTCCTAAAAAGTTTGTATTGTTTTGGAATGCACATGAGAGACGCAACTTTTTTGTAACGTCATTCTGCCAGAACATATCAATGGCTGCCGTATTGTTGTTGAATTTGCCTTCTACCTACAAAGAAGCAGTTCTCGTGTTATAAATGCGAGGATTGCTTGCGAGCGAAAAGATATGCCCGAAGGGACATGAGGTGAAATTAATCTACTGTTCTAGCGGATGAATTTGCTGGAAATGTAGTTACATAAAACACCAACAACGGATTTATGAATGGGACTTGCCTGCAGTTTTCAAAGGTTTTATTCGTGATAATATGCAAATTCTGCTATGTTAGGTATGGTACCAGATGCCATCTGCAGTATGATTCTAGCGTGAAGTGCAGGTTAGATATAAACAGTTCTTCTTCTTCTTCTTTCCTTCTTCTTTTACCCTTTACGGGTGTCGAGGGAGATACAATGTTCTTGTTCTCGCTTTTCTGGCAGCTTCAGATAATGTTATTTGGTGTCCGTGTAATGTCTCTTTGATGTTGTCGATCCAGCGTGCTCTAGGTCTACCCTTGTCTCTTCTTTCTGTTGTTAAACAGTTGTCGAGCGGAATTTGTTTTTGCGTGAGGTTAGCGTACAGAGTATATCGCAACTGCCACGACGACACATCAGAGGGGAAGGCATGATTGTGTAGGTTGTCAAAAGTTTGCTCTCCAAAATAAAATCAAACACGGGAAGTTTTACCTCAGCAATGGATTTTTGGGGGAATTTGTCGAAATGAAGTCCTCTTGTCTGTTAAAAACACACGCTGAAACCCTGCTACAAGCAATTATTGAGAACATGTCACCTGGATCAACAATATACTCTTATTGCTCGCGAGGCTACCAAACGACCGAGATATAAAGATCCGGTTTTACTCACCTCACAATGAATCATCGGTACAACTTCGTCAAACTAGAGACGGGAGCCTACACACAGATAATTGAGCGTATGTGGAGAAGTGTCAAAGGGCGAAACAAGAAACATCACGGGACAGCACAGCACCACTTAAAATTTACCTGGCCGAGCTCATCTGGTGTTACAGGCCAACTTGAATCCGTTTTAGGACATATTGGAGGAAATGGGGAAACTACTGGCAACCTACCTAACCACACACAAAGCACCCTACCTACATCCCTAGCCCCTGCATGTTCCCATTCATAATACTATCTCAATGTCATTAGATTTGCATGATTCTAAATTCAGACACATCCGCTACTTGTTAATTATTGTCAGGGGAAGTAATAAATGACCATAGCAAAAACACACTTTGTCTCCCTCACCACAAGGGGGTGGGACATGTACTAGTGTTCATCATCATTATCATCAAGTGTCGTCTCCGCAACTAATGTTGGATGCAACGGATCTCCAGCATCCCCTGTCTCTTGTCTTGGTGGTGCATTCTGCTAGACTGTAACCTGTCCATCGTGTGATGTTGCTCTCCTACTTGTATCTCTGCCTACCTCTTGCTCGCTTCCCTTTGACTTTACCCTCAAGTAAGGTCTTCAATAAGGTGTTATGTCTTTTAATGTGTCCAAAGTATTTTATTTGGCTGATCTTTATTTCTCTTAGTAATTCTTTCTTCATATTAAGTGTCTTTAGCAGCTCTTTATTTGTTTTCTTCTCTTTCCATGATGTTCTTCCTATTCTTCTATATACCCACATCTCAAAGGCACCAATTATGTCTTCATATTGTTTATTTTGTGTCCATGTTTCTGAGCCATACATTAATATAGGGTAGATATAGCATTTTATAATTCTCATTTTTAACGTGTTTGTAATTTGTTTAGATATTAATAATTTCCTCATGTCATTGAATGTATTTTTAGCCATTCATATTCTCCTTTTAACTTCTGTTTCACATCTGCCATCATTTGTGACTATGTGTCCAAGATATCGATAATGTTTTACTTGTTGTAGTTTCTCTCCCTGTATGTTTATGTTTAGCTCTTGTTCTTCTGTGTCTTTGCTGATTATCATGGCTTTTGTTTTTTCGATATTTATATCCAGCACATATTCATTACTTGATTTATTGACTTGATCTATTAGTCTTTGTAGTTCATGTTCACTTTCTGCCAAAAGAACAGTGTCAACTGCATATCTCAGGTTTATCTAAAGCTAACATCTACTAGTGTTAGGTTTATTGTAAACACTATACTTAACCCTGCGCCCCCGCTCCCAGGACCAAAAATCTAGCAGTATTCTGCAGTTGTACTAACGTTCTGCAAATGACGTACTTTCTTAGACCGTGAAATAAAATGAAAACAATGCGTAAACCATCATACACTACCAATGAACATTATCGCATTAACCTACAGACGAAGCTGAAAGTTTACAGAGCAGTGGTACTTCCAGTGCTGTTATACGCTAGTGAAACATGGAATGTGTATAGACGTCATGTGAAAAAACTTAATCATTTTCATACAAATTGTCTCAGAAAAGTTATGAACATCCGATGGCAAGACAAAATTCCAGATACCAATGTCCTTGATAGAGCTGGTATCCCCAGCATTGACACGATCCTGATGCAGACACAGATTCGTTGGGCCGGTCATTTAGTGCGTATGCCAGACCATCGTCTGCCAAAGATACTTCTCTATGGTGAGCTGGAGAAGGGCACACGATCTCAAGGTGGCCAAAAGAAGCGCTACAAAGACTCGTTAAAGAACTCAGTAAAAGCCTTTGAAATGGACCACGATACATGGGAATAACTTGTACAAAATAGATCTAAATGGCGTTCTAAAATCAATAAGAGCGCATCATCTTGTAAAAAGAGGAAAAATGCAGCAGTTCAACAGCAGAGAGCAGCTAGAAAGTCACGGATAGACCAAGATCCGTTTACTGTCATCATTCCATGTCCGAACTGTCCAAGAACATTACTGCTCGAATATGGCTCATGAGCCATGTACGAACTCATAATCAAGGACATAACTAAAAGTGAATTTTCAAAAGTGGATGTGACAAATGGTATTCATCACTTGTGATGGACGAACAACAACACCAATGAACATGTGCATGTAATCGTGTTTCGTTCACATCCTGCTATTTTGAGTGCGGCAGTATCACACGAACACCACGTTCTGCCAGCAGTGCAGAATGTACTTCTGAAACAGATAGTTATCATTATTCTGTCAGATCTGTTGACCCATCTGCAGTGACACATCTAGCATTCCACGTTACCTAGAAGTCTGCCACAAAATACAACGGTGCAATGTCCATTGCCTTCTACTATTGTTATATTTCCATATTTACCTCACCTATTGTTATATTTCCATATTCACCTCACCCATTGTTATATTTCCATATTCACCTCACCCATTGTTATATTTCCATATTTACCTCACCTATTGTTATATTTACCTCACCTATTCTATATTTCCATATTTACCTCACCTATTGTTATATTTCCATATTTACCTCACCCATTGTTATATTTCCATATTTACCTCACCCATTGTTATATTTCCATATTCACCTCACCTATTGTTATATTTCCATATTTACCTCACCTATTCTTATATTTCCATATTTACCTCACCCATTGTTATATTTCCATATTCACCTCACCCATTGTTATATTTCCATATTTACCTCACCCATTGTTATATTTCCATATTCACCTCACCCATTGTTATATTTCCATAGTTACCTCACCTATTGTTATATTTCCATATTTACCTCACCTATTGTTATATTTCCATATTTACCTCACCCATTGTTATATTTCCATATTTACCTCACCTATTTTTATATTTCCATATTTACCTCACTTATTCTTATATTTCCATATTCACCTCACCTGTATTTATATCTACCAACACCTGTATTTAATCTAGCAACAATCGTGTTATGTTTGTCTTTGAAATCTTTGAAGTGATGACAGGTGGCAATAGCTCACCATATAGAAACGCCATCCATCACAAGATGTGTACCAGGGACAGTGCACACACAGATCAAGATGTATGAGTTGAATCTGATGGTTATCTCCAGAAGATGTGGTTACCATGACAGAAGGGCAGTTCCTGTTAAAGTTATCAATTGACGATTGGTACTGGATACGATCTCAATACAGACTGTGGGTTACATGGTGGTCATTTTGGACATACGAGAACATTAAATATTTGTAGTTCCCGTCTTCGAACACCTTAGATAGATGGTATAATCACCTTAGATAGCTGGTATAATCACCTTAGATAGCTGGTATAATCACCTTAGATAGCTGGTATAATCACCTTAGATAGCTGGTATAATCACCTTAGATAGCTGGTATAATCACCTTAGATAGCTTGCATAATCACCTTAGATAGCTGGTATAATCACCTTAGATAGCTGGTATAATATGAAATGAAATGTTGTATTGGCAGGAATTTGGTGAGAGATGCAATTTTTTTTAGTGAAGGCTAGATGAATAATGACGTTGTGTGGCCAATTTGATGAGGTTGTGAGTGGTAGAAACTATAATAATTGTGAGGTTGTGTGAGAGATTTTGTACGGTCAAGGCTAAAAAAAGTGACATTTTGTGAAGGTTTGATGATGTGCGTTTGATGATGTGCGTATGATGTTGCGCGTTTGATGTTGTGCCGCCAAATTAACAGAGTCTTCGTTCACGATGACACCAGATATATGACTTACCTCACCCTGAATGTGTAAGTCGGTGTGCGCGCAACGAGTGAGTGGTACGCAGCGAATACAGTACACGTCAATAACATGCATCAAACATCAGTCTACACATCTAACACCAGGTGGAGAATCTGTCTCGTCAGCACATCGACTTTACCACCCCCCCCCTTCCCTTTGTCATAAACGAACATATAATAATAAGAAAATAAATACAGAAACATAATAATGTTTACCGTAAAATATAATCAGTTCCGTATACTGTTTACATACAAACACATGTTTATTATATTAGCTACCTGGGAAAGGACGGAAGAAAATTACACGATTTCAAAACTATTTGAAATACATATAATCAAAAGTATTTTCCTCGAAGAAAGTCAACAAGCACTTTTTAAAATTTTAAGTTCCAGATGGGACATAGAAGACTAATTATCCAAAATCGTCATCATCATTAAGTGCCGTCTCCGCAACGATGGTTGGCTGCAACGGACCTCCATCATCTCCTGTCTCTTGTCGTGGTGGTGAGCTCTGCTAGACTGTAACCTGTCCATCTTGTGATGTTACTCTCCCACTTGTATCTCTGCCTACCTCTTGCTCGCTTCCCTTTAACTCTACCCTGAAGTAAGGTCTTCAACAAGGTGTCATGTCTTTTAATGTGTCCAAAGTATTTTATTTGCCTGATCTTTATTTCTCTTAGTAGTTCCTTCTTCATATTACGTGTTTTAGCACCTCTTTATTTGTTTTCTTCTCTTTCTATGATGTTCTCCCTATTATTCTATATACCCACATCTCAAATGCATCAATTTTGTCTTCTAATTGTTTATTTAGTGTCCATGTTTCTGAGCCATACATTAATCAATGTTACCCAAGTGGTAATCGCGTAAAAATGTTGTGACTCATTGTATTAATGGACCAAATAAAATTCTACTGATATAAATAGTTCAATGAAAGGTCAAGCTAGGGTCAAGCGGAAGGAGTGGCTTTACAACTGAGCGAGTTAATGTAGATGAATATTAATGTTTCCAATTTGCAATTTACAGTATAATCACAATTACCTCTTGCAAATCCTTCAAATGAATATAACCCGCGCGCTGTTCTCTGTTGGCGTCACATTTAAAAAATTTATATTCCGCAGAAAATGGGTGTGCCCGGCCATTGACGCAAATAAAACGGGGACACAAGGCAATTCCATTCTTTGGACTACATCCTGCAGGAAATATAGTAGGGACATTTATTGTTGAGCTATAAGAGAGATCTATCGGGAATTTGTGAATGAACGATGGAGAAGAAAAAATGATAATGCGACTTGTCGCAGAGACTATATTACAGAACCGTCAGGCTCTGTGGCACAGAGCTCGTCTGTGACGGCAAAGGTACCGATTTCGATCCTCACCACAGGCAATTGTGCATCCGGACCGTTCAGAAAGCAATGGCAACCTACTGAACGTATTTATATTGCCTAGAAAATCACCATAGCCAACAAATGCTGGGTTGATAGCTACGTCCTGGATAGGATATGCTACCAATTTCAATGACCTCTACTATTTTTTAATGGTTAACAACGTTAATATAACCAAATTGGAATAACGTCTGCGGTTGAAAGGTGCATGCCTCGCCATAAGAAATACATTTTACTTAAACAATAGCAACTTGTATCTTGCTTGTTGCGGCTGATTATTTGTTAATTTGTGTATACTATGTATTGCACGCAAGACAATGAAAAGCACGGGAATAACGCTGGACTGGCCAACATAATATCGTTGCATTTACACACACATTAAAAATAGCTGAATGTCAAGGTAATGTGCTCACTACAGCAGAACTGAAATATAGCAGAAAGAGTTTGGAACGGAGTGATGCAATTTTGCTAACCACTGGAAACACACACACACACAAATCGACGTTTTGATCAACGGCCTTTATCAAGACCACATACACAACCAAAAACGACCAGCAAGAACGTGCCATTGATGCATTGACTTGCCAACAACATGACTCAATTTTTGTGCGCTTTATAAAGAGTGGTCTTTGTGAAAGAAATATATTTACTACAACTAATTTTCAACAATATATTCATAGCCCTCCCTAATAGATGTTCATTCTACAAATAATACAGCCTAGTTCTAAACATAATAGTTTATTTTTTCTAACCCTAACCCGCTTATTCTACAATTACTATAGCTTCTTCTTCTTCTTCTGCGTTCGTTCTCAAACTACTGCAGATTAGCAGGATGTAGTCCGGAGAACGGAATGCGTTGTGTCATGGTTTACAGCATTGCTGTGATATCTGCGCCTTTCGGCCTAACACATCCGACTTCAGCGTGGCTTTGGGTCACTGACCCTATATGGGATGGGACAGCCAACTCCATCCCATAACCTCCTTAGTCGCCTTTTACGACATGCTTGGAAGGTAAACAGTGTTGTTATTCTTTGCTCCCCTTTCGGGCCCCGGCAACACACGGGCGATTACTATAGTATAACCCTAATACACAACGAATCAATACACCTGGAAACAATTAGTTATCAAGAAAAGTTTAATTATGGTATCCAAAAAAAATGGCAATACTGAATTGTTTGCGTTACGAAGTTTAAGTACAGGGTGGGTGTGTGTGTGTGTGTGGGGGGGGGGGGGGTTTCCGAGTGGCTTTTGTGATAAAGACCAAATGATCTTGCTATCGTTAGGTCCTGTTCATGGTTAATTTATTAAAATTCATTCTCAGACAGAAACAAAACAAAAAAAATTTGTCCTTACCGGGGTTCTCATAGCTGTGATACCAATGCTCTAACCACTCGGCCATGTGAAGTGACCAATGAAAATCGAGGGAATAGTGAAATGAGTCATTAAGAAGGCTTGATTTGCCATTAGCAGGTAGGACTTATATTTAGAGGGTCATGACGCAGCCATCTCTTCGTCTACTATTGAGTACTTCTATTGTTGATGGTAATGTTGCCCGCTACAGTATTGAGTACTTCTATTGTTGATGGTAATGTTGCCCGCTACAGTATTGAGTACTTCTATTGTTGATGGTAATGTTGCCCGCTACAGTATTGAGTACTTCTGTTGTTGATGGTAATGGTGCCCGCTACAGTATTGAGTACTTCTATTGTTGATGGTAATGTTGCCCGCTACAGTATTGAATACTTCTATTGTTGATGGTAATGTTGCCCGCTACAGTATTGAGTACTTCTATTGTTGATGGTAATGGTGCCCGCTACAGTATTGAGTACTTCTATTGTTGATGGTAATGTTGCCCGCTACAGTATTGAGTACTTCTATTGTTGATGGTAATGTTGCCCGCTACAGTATTGAGTACTTCTATTGTTGATGGTAATGTTGCCCGCTACAGTATTGAGTACTTCTGTTGTTGATGGTAATGTTGCCCGCTACAGTATTGAGTACTTCTATTGTTGATGGTAATGTTGCCCGCTACAGTATTGAGTACTTCTGTTGTTGATGGTAATGTTGCCCGCTACAGTATTGAGTACTTCTGTTGTTGATGGTAATGTTGCCCGCTACAGTATTGAATACTTCTATTGTTGATGGTAATGTTGTCCGCTACAGTATCGTTTTTGTTGTTGTTTTTTTTACTTTATCCTGACACATGATGTTCATTATATGTCATGGACAACTAAAGTGACATATATTGTTTCCGCCCGTGTGGTGCAAGACCGGACAGGTGAGCAGAGAACAGCAACACTGTTTACCTTCCATGCACGTCGTAAGAGGCGACTAAGAAGGTTATGTGGAGTTGGCTGTCGCATTCCATATACAGTCAATGACCCAAAGCCATGCTGAAGTCTGATGTGTCGGGCCGAAAGACGCAGATTTCGCAACAATACTGTAAACCACGACACGACGCATTCCGTTCTCCAGACTACATCCTGCTAATCTGACAGGAGTTTGAGAACGAACGCAGAAGAAGAAGAATATATTGTTTCTTCTCTATATATCGACTAGGATGTCCATGATTCTGAGCCGTATAATAAAGAGATGGGTACATAAGACCGAAAGATTTATATTTTCCTGTGCAATGTTAATTTTTACAATCATTAAAACAGATACCAGGTAGGAAATGGAAAAAGGAAGAATAAGAGAGAATCTTCACAGAATAAACATCAAAGAGGGCATGACTAGGGTTCTCAACAGAATACAAGAATTACACACAGTAGCATCACATTGCTCGAACTGGAGCGCTCTGGTTACTGATGTATGCTCCGTGTTCGGCGCTGAAGGAATAGATAGTTAGAATGTTAATTGTGTGTTTTTCTATGTTCTCTTTAATAGTTTCCTAATACAAGTGGGAGAGTAACATTACACGATGGACAGGTTACAGTCTAGCAGAGTGCACCACCAAGACAAGAGACAGGAGATGTTGGAGATACGTTGCAGCCAACCTTCGTTGCGGAGACGGCACTTGATGAATATAGTGTCCGTATTTCCTACTCGTTTAGTGATTTCTTTATCTAATGATAAAAGAGGCTGTGATGGTGGGACCACTGTAGAAGAATCCGTGTAATTGGTTGAGATGGCTATCTTTTCTACTGTCTATTGTCTTTCTCCAGGTGGTTTATTATGCAGTCTTGCCGTTAAGCGTATAGGTGATTGGATCTCGAGCTTGTGTTGCAAGGCCAGATGTGTAACCTCGACTGTGCTATGACCGTGTTTGTTCAGGATATCCGTGACGTTTTCTATCCATCTATTTCGTGGTCTTCCTCTGGCTTTGTACCCTGATCTCATTTGGTTATATACCTGTACAGGCAACTTTTCGTGATGCATTCTCATAATATGGCCAAACCACTTGATCTCCTGCTTTTCAATATAATCTGTACAAAGTATTATATCTATTCTTTCCCCGATATATTCATTTCGTAATTTAGCAAGCCTGGTGACCCCCGGCGGCTGTCCTCAAGCATTTCATCTCATATGTCACTATCTTTCTATAATGTGAAGATGAGAGAGACCAGGTTTGGCACTGGTAACACAGTGTTGGTAGAAATATACTGTAAATAATTTGTCTTTTAACTTCCATCTCGATCTTGGGGTGAAGAAGTAGTGGTGACAGTTGGTATGTTACTGCATTTGCCTTTTAACATCTCATCTATATTACTCTATCGAGGCTTCCATTTTCTGTAAAAATACTACCGAGATATTTGAACTCTGTTACTTGTTTTACTCCTATGTTATCTATCTATGTGTTTAGTGAGCTCGGTGTTCTGCATATTTTCATAGTTTCCAACTTCTGTGTATTGATCTTCATGTTGTATTTTCTACATGTTGCAGAGAGTGAGTTAACATGATTTTGTAGTTGTTCTTCGTTTTCGTATATGAGGTTCTGGTGGTCTGCGAAAAGCAGTTCATTAAGTTCATTATGGTCATCTATGAACAGTATATTCAGTTCTTAGATCATTGAGGTTCCGGGTTCAATACACGGCTGGGACAGGATTTTTTTTTCGGAGGTAAATTGACTTTATCATGAAATGGATGTTTTTAAACGTATACTTAAATAGAAAATATCATTGGTTTTTGACATGGTGTTGATAAGAAATTGTATGTATATATATATGTGTATGTGTTTTACCTGTGGAATATCACCTGAAGCTGGGTATTCGCGGTACTCTTAACTGTGTGCATATGCGCGCGTGTGTGAGTGATTCTATGCGTACGTATGTATTTATACGATCAGCACAGTCTCTAAACAATGTCAAACCGTGTAACTAGCTTGATATTCAATATATGTACGTCTCTTAAAGCAATCCATAAACATATTTGAAACATTGCCAAGTTTATCCATTTGACTCACAGTCAACTTACGATTACATTTGTACGCGCCACCGGTGCCATGACAAGTCAAATAGACATTAATATTACTATTATTTGTAAAGATTGGAAAACAAATTATGAAACGTCATAGGAAATAATGACAGCTACCATATCAGAAGTAATAGTAGCGATGATAATAGTGAGGTAGGAGAATAATAATGATAATAGGTAGGATAAATAATAATGATAATAGGCAGGATAAATAATAATGATAATAGGCAGGAGAAATAATAATGATAATAATCAGGCAGGAGAAATAATAATGATAATAGACAGGAGAAATAATAATGACAATAGACAGGAGAAATAATAATGATAATAGACAGGAGAAATAATAATGATAATAATCAGGCAGGAGAAATAATAATGATAATAGACAGGAGAAATAATAATGACAATAGACAGGAGAAATAATGTTGACAATAAACAGGAGAAATAATATTGACAATAAACAGGAGAAATAATATTAACAATAAACAGGAGAAATAATATTGACACAGTAGACAGTTATGACAGGGATGTTGAAGGTTTATGAATGAGTCTTCAGAGAAGTTAAGTTGCCAAATACTTACGGCAGTACAAATAGTTACGGCAGTAGAAATAGTTACGGCAGTACAAATAGTTACGGCAGTACAAATAGTTACGGCAGTACAAATAGTTACGGCAGTACAAATAGTTACGGCAGTACAAATGAGTTAGTTATCTGCATCAGCGTATCAGTGGTTCACTCCGATAATCGTAGTAAGAAGATATGTACAGTGTCCAATTCCCAATGACCTTGGTCTTCTAACGAATAGTGGTTCTACTGCGTCATGGAGTCCCCCAGGGAGGAGTCCTGTCGCCCACACTTTTCTTGGTTTACATCAATGACCTAGTTGCTGAACTACCACACGGGATCAAAGTGGCAATGTATGCTGACGACCTGGTGATCTGGTGCACAGAAGAACATGCGACAGTGGCCACTAAACAAATACAAAGAGCTATTGATGCCCTAACCTTATGGGCTAATAGATGGTGCGTCAGCATTAACACAGATAAGTGCAGCACTACACTTTTTACCCTCTCACCAAAACAAAAAGCCGGTCATATCAAAATAGATGGAGAGCTCTTGAAAGAAGACAAACAACCCACATACCTCGGAGTTACTTTTGATGATAAGCTGACATGGAAGCAGCACATAAACAAAGCAACAACAAAAGCCAGGAGGAAGCTAGCTATCCTGAGAAAACTAAGTGGAACCACATGGGGAGCCAGTGGAAATATACTCAGTAAAGTTTACCAGCAAGGCAAAAGACCACACCTGGAATATGGTTCAGCTGCGTGGTGTCCTGCATCAAACACCACATTACAAGATCTAGATAAAGTGCAAAACCAGGCACTTAGAATAATGTTGGGAGCAATGAAATCAACACCCATAGCAGAGATGCAGAAAATGGGAAGAATGCAAACACTTGGCGAACGCAGAGACACAAAAGTACTAATTCAAGCAGAAAAGTTCCAGTGTATGCCACGTCATCCAATGAAGGAAAGATTCCAAAATCTAGCAATGGGGCGACTGAAAAGAAGCAGCTTTATCCATCAAGCTAAACGACTCCGTAGACAACTTACAGACCTACTTGAAGTTGACAGCCACTTAAGGCCTGTACCAGAACAAACCCCGTGGAGTGAAAGGCATGGAATGCCAATATACATTCAGACCCATGTGAAAGGAATACTAAGCGTGGACGAACAGAACAATGTGCAGCGAAGGACAGTCACCCTCAGTTTCCTGGATGAGGAATATCCACAAGATATATGGGTCAGAGTATACACAGATGGGTCAGCCCAGAATGCCGTGAGGAATGGAGGTGCAGGTGTATATATAGAATATCCACACAAGCCTAGAGATACAATCAGAACACCGACAGGAAAATTCTGCAATAATTATGATGCAGAAATCCAGGCAATTAGTGTGGCAGCTAAAAAGCTGCTGAACTCCAACTCTGACCTACAGCCTGTGGTATTCCTGACAGATGCAAGGTCAGTGCTTCAAGCTCTCCAGTCTGAAAAACTAACAGACTTGAAAAAACTACTTAGCGAATTGTCTTACCAGTATAGGGTAACCATGCAGTGGATACCCTCTCACTGTGGAATACCAGGAAATGAAAAAGCAGACCAACTGGCTAAGGAAGGTGCTGCCGAAGACCAACCAGATATACCAATCACCTACCATCAGAAAAAACAGATGATAAAGTCAATAAGAAAGCCACAAACACCAACACAGGATGACTATCATATTATGAACAGATCAGAACAAGTTATAATTTTGCGCCTCAGAACAGGACACAACCGACTCCGCAGTCATATGTATACAAAGTTCAAGATTGGCAACACGGCCATGTGTACATGTGGACATGCAGCACAGAGTGCCAAACATATACTTCAAGAGTGTTCTGAGCATGAAACGCTGAGGCAGACATATTGGCCAGAGGAAACAACACTGGAATCAAAACTCTATGGGACACTGTATGACCTACAAAAGACAGTGAGTTTTATTAAGGAGACAGAATTACAGATATAGACATGTTTCAAGTGAACGAAAGAAGAAGAAGAAGAATCCACATTCATCCCTAACAAATAGTTTGTCTCACAATGCTCTTCTCAAAACTATCGCCTCATTTCCAACTGTTCTTGTAAATCTTGTAAAATTCGAACAAACTTCATAACATGCCTCGCTATTTCCAAAAGTTGAAAACTACTGTTTTGCGACATTAAGTGGCACCTTCACTTCTGCTAGAAAAATTATACGACAAGTGAATGAGCAGAGATAATTGTCTCCCCAAACTTGAATGAACGTTTCAAGTTGCACAATTGTAAATATCTTTAAAAAATTCATAAATCCTTTTGTGAAGTCGAGTATACCGTGTTACATTCTAATAAGTGTAGCTTGCAGACAAAGTAGTAGGCTCTTACAAGGCACTTTTACCTGTAGTTAAGATTTATTTCATTGATGATATCTGAAGTCGACGTCTATGAAATTCTTTTGTTAATAAATTTGGAGTTTTATTGTGCTTGTTTTGTGCGTGTTGGCGTGGTTCACAAAACTAAATAAAGTAAACAAACAAAAAACTTTAATTGAGTATCAATATATTTTGTCTAAATACATGGGTACATATTTTCTGTCTAATTGTATGTCTACAGATTTTCTTTCTAATTGTATGGTAATGATTTTCTGTCTAAATGCATGGGACATATTTTCTGTCTAAATGCATGGGACATATTTTCTGTCTAAATGCATGGGACATATTTTCTGTCTAAATGTATGGTACAGATTTTCTGTCAAAATATATGGGTACAGATTTTCTGTCTAAATGTATGGGTACAGATTGTCTGTCTGAATGTATGGATACAGATTTTCTGTCTAAATGCATGGGTGCAGATTTTCTGTCTAAATATATGGGTGCAGATTTTGTATCTGAATGTAACTATTCCCATATTCTCGTAATTTCCGCCTCTGTCTTGTGTTTGCGACTTGACTCATACGATAATTGTTGACAAAATGTTCAGAAAATTAAACGTACAATTTTGCATAAGCTAGCATTTCTAGTTTCCCGTGGAAACATTTCTTCCAATTGTAAACATTCAATAACGTTCATTACTTGAAGGGGTACTCCTATTTTTCTGATAGTTGAAACGTGACCACCCACAATGTAAAGGCCCGTGGTATAAATTAGAAATATTCTTTCTAACGTGACGCAGATAGTTTTGTCGTGATTTGCATTGGCTGTCGACACAAAGTATACACAAATCGCTAATGAAAATCATAGAAAATGTCAAACTCATCAATTTAGATGGATGTCTCCCGATAATCTAGCACAACTGTATAATTGACGAAGGACACGATTGAATCTAATGATATGTTATATATATCAATTATTTTCCCTATCCTTACGATATTATAATGCAATAATTTTCCCTTCTTACTATATTATAGTGCAATAATTTTCCCTTCTTACGATATTATAGTGCAATAAATTTCCCTTCTTACTATATTATAGTGCAATAATTTTCCCTTCTTACGATATTATAGTGCAATAATTTTCCCTTCTTACTATATTATAGTGCAATAATTTTCCCTTCTTACTATATTATAGTGCAATAATTTTCCCTTCTTACGATATTATAGTGCAATAATTTTCCCTTCTTAGTATATTATAGTGCAATAATTTTCCCTTCTTACTATATTATAGTGCAATAATTTTCCCTTCTTACTATATTATAGTGCAATAATTTTCCCTTCTTACGATATTATAGTGCAATAATTTTCCCTTCTTACTATATTATAGTGCAATAATTTTCCCTTCTTACGATATTATAGTGCAATAATATTCCCTTCTTACTGTATTATAGTGCAATAATTTTCCCTCTCCTTACGATATTATAGTGCAATAATTTTCCCTTCTTACGATATTATAGTGCAATAATTTTCCCTTCTTACGATATTACAGTGCAATAATTTTCCCTCTTCTTACGATATTATAGTGCAAGAATTTTCCCTCTCCTTACGATATTATAGTGCAATAATTTTCCCTCTCCTTACGATATTATAGTGCAATAATTTTCCCTCCACTTACGATATTATAGTGCAATAATTTCCCCTCCACTTACGATATTATAGTGCAATAATTTTCCCTGCTAACGATATTATAGTGCAATAATTTTCCCTTCCTACGATATTATAGTGCAATAATTCTCCCCCTATTTACGACATTATAGTGCAATAATTCTCCCCCTATTTACGACATTATAGTGCAATAATTCAAAAGTAACATTTCTATAACATTTATTTTAGAAATACATTATCATGTAAATCAGTACAACCATTTTTTAGTTAGCATTTTTCTCTCGTGAGCACATATTTTCTAAACGTACTATCATACAGCAGCCACACATTCATTGACTTAACACGTCACCAATCACAGTGATAGTATCCACATTATGGCAGACGAGATCAGAAGTTGTTTAACTGTGTCATTTTACAGTCAGATCAGGTGTCTGCGTCAGTTTCATGTTTTATCACACGGATAAATTCACTCAAGTGGAACACTTTTATCTATTTATTAACGCACATTATTTCTTATGGTTCATTTATTGTAAACTTACTTCCATGTATAACAACGTGCTGCTTAAGTAATAAAAAAACAGTTCCCAATCCACAGTGACTGTATTCAAGTCTTAACTGCATGACTTTCTATACTGGGTGGCCAGATTGTTTGAAATACTTATGTCTTCTTCTTCTTTCGTTCACTTGAAACATGTCTAGATATGTGATTCTGTCTCATGAATAAAACTCACTGTCTTCTGTAGTACATACAGTGGTCCATAGAGCTTTGATTCCAGTGTTGTTTCATTTGGCCAATATGTCTGCCTCAGCGTTTCATGCTCAGAACAATCTTGAAGTATATGCTTGGTACTCTGTGCTGTCTGCCCACATGTGCACATGGCCGTGTTACCAATCTTGAACTTTGTGCACATGTGACTGCGGAGTCGGTGCGTCCTGTTTGAGGCGTAGAACTACAACTTGTTTTGATCTGTTCATAATGTGATAGACATCTTGTGTTGGTATTTGACGCTTTCTTATTGATTTGATCATCTGTTTTTTTCTGATGGTAGGTGATTGGTATATCTGGTTGGTCTTCGGCAGCACCTTCCTTAGCCAGTTGATCTGCCTTTTCATTTCCTGGTATTCCACAGTGAGATTGTATCAATTGCATGGTTACTATACTGGTAAGACAGTTCATTAAGTAGTTTTTGCAAGTCTGTTAGTTTTCCATACTGGAGAACTTGAAGCACTGACCTTGCATCTATCAGGAATATCACGGGCTGTGGGCCAGGGTTGGAGTTCAGCAGTTTTTTAGTTGCCACACTAATTGGCTGAATTTCTGCATCATAATTATGCTACTTATGTCAAACATTAGGTAAGAAATTGACAAGATAAGATCTAACACACACAAATATGTACAAAAACTTTTGAATATATAATACAAGGAATTGACTGAAGTCTAGATAACCTCTAATGCTAAAACAGCATACCGGTGATTGATATGAAATCAGTCGGAATATGACCATTACAACAAACTAACATAAATTAACAGATTATGACTGGATAAAAGAAAAAAAAGAAATCTAACTTTCCTTGAAGCATGCATGTTCCAACCTGTAACATATGTGTGTAAATCTTGAGCAATCATTATAGGATGGAAAAAATACCAGCATTTGAAATAAAATGTTACAGAACAGTTCTCATAATACCAGGGAACCAAATAAAAAACAATTCATATGTCTGTCTGTCTCGCTCGTCCCTCTATCCTTTTATCTATCTAGTCATCCATCCATCCATTAATTCATCCATCCATCCACCTATCCCCCCACTTATCCATCCATCCACCCATCCATCCATCCATCCATCCACTCACCCATTCATCCATCCATCCAACCATCAATCAATCCATCAATCCCCCCACCCATCACCCATCAATCCATCTACCTATCCACCCACTTATCCATCCATCCATCCACTCATCCACCCATCCAACCATCAATCAATCAATCCATCCAACCACCCATCCATTCATCCACCCATCCATCCAACCGTCAATCCATCCATCCATCCACCCACCTATCCATCCACCCATCCACCTATTCATCCATCTACCCATCCATTCACTACCCATCCATCCACCCATCCATCCATCTATTTATCTATCGTTTTAATTATTTAGACATTTATGTAAAGCAATGATAAGGTTTTCCCATAAATCTACAATATTTTGGCCATATCAAACGACATGATAGCCCATAAAGGATCACACTAGAGGAAACGATGTCATGGAAACGAATAATCAAAGAAGTAAGCCGCGAATACTGTGAACACAAAATATCAACAACCACCTGAACAAGACGCAGAAGCGACAAGATTGACTCAAAATGAACAGAAGTTACAAAATTTGCGTTTCGGCTGTGAGAACGGCTTATCTTGTTCAAGAAACGTTACATAACAATAGTGATCCAAGAGAGTTGTATTGTATTTCTCGGGTGCTTTTTGACAAGTCACAAGAGAAACAATAACGTTATGTGATAATGGGATTATATTTTTCGTATTTTTATCAATTTCAACCAGGAAACTGCAAAAAATAATACATTTCTACCAGAGAACTATGAAAAAATTCATACAATTTCAAACAGAAAATTGTGGAAAATTGATACAATTACAAACAGAAAATTATTGGAAAAATTGATACAATTTCAAACAGAAAACTGCAAAAAAAAAAGATATAATTCCACAATTGTCAAAATGCAAAATATGATCAGTGACATTTTAAAATGAACAAAAGTGCCAAATTGTTCCGAGAAATAGCACATATGACAAAGGAAATGTCTTGGATTATACAATATTTTTTATTTCGTAAATTTATTAGGCATCTAACTTCATTTGTGATAAGCTTCCGTTTGAGATCGTTGGGTATTCTCGTGACCAATATGTCTCTCTACTATTATATTAGTTTTATAAATAAATGCTTACGTTGCAAAAAAATAAATTATTTGTGAGTACTGATATTGGAGTTTATGATAACAAGTCTGAAGATCCAATGTTACAGATGGTTCTTTGCAAATGAAAAACACGCGATATCCCGAAACGTCTTCATATGCAAGTTTATCGTTTTGCGTCCCTCAGGTCAGATAAGAAGTTAAGAGTTTAGAGTAATTGGTTATGTTCAACACGAGACCCTCTGCCTGGAACCAATCTAAATATAAATCAGTGTGTGCGTGTGTGTGTGTTTGAAGCTTGAGAAAGTGTGTTAATCCATAGTCAACAGGCAAGATATTACATTATTCAGTCTATACTAGAAAGAGAGGTACTATGCAACACAAGGGTGAATCTTCTCATCAATTAAATAATTAATGTAGCCGTGTGCTACAAGTAGCAATAAACATAACCGTCTATACTAGAAAGAGAGGTACTATACAACACAAGAGTTAATCTTCCTGTTAATCAAATAACTAATGTAGCCGTTTGCTATAAGTAGTAATAAATATAACCAACTTATAACATTCAATACGACTGAAAATAGAATTACATTCAATAAATAACCGTTGCCCGTGTGGCAACTAGTGCGTTGCTATCGACAGTACTACCACCGATCGGTAACGACTAGTGCCTAGACTTCTAGTTTAGGGTGCATATAATATGCCATTGTCTTCTTTTCATGCATGTCATAGGAGACGACGAAGGCGTGACCATCGACTTTACTAAAGACCTAACTGCAAAAAGTAAACAGGTCTGCATTCGTTACATTTTCGATTATTGTCTGGTTATTCATTGGACATTATTTATATAACTGGTGTCGCCCGTGTGTTGTCGGGGCCCGAAAGGGGAGCAAAAAATAGCAGCACTGTTTTCCTTCCACGCATGTTGTAAAAGGCGATTAAGGAGGTTATGTGATGGGTTGGCTGTCCCATCCCATATAGGGTCAGAGACCCAAAGCCATGCTGAAGTCGGATGTGTCAGGCCGAAAGGCGCAGATATCGCAGCAATGCTGTAAATCATGACACAACGCATTCCGTTCTCCGGACTACATCCTGCTAATCTGCAGGAGTTTGAGAACGAACGAAGAAGAAGAATATATAACTGGTGTCACCCGCCAAAAATAAACAAGGTCGACCAATTAAACTCAGAGCAGCAATCACAACCGGACTTCTAGGTCATCAGTTCACAGGTCGTGACTTGAGTCCGGCTGTGACTAAGGAAAGTTGGGGAAATGTGCTGTCAACTGTGGGAGACTGCATATGTCACCGCATATCTTGTCCAGATTTCTTACGTTTATTTTCTATCAAATAATTCCCATAAATTGATAATTCCGACAAAGAGATAAAGATCAGTGAATAATACGTCTTTGTCTTTTTGTGGCAGTCTCCTAGCTGGTGGGGAATGCAAGGTGTGATATCAATACAGATGGATCAACTGACAGATGAATGGTGAAATTGTTGGCCGAGCGCCCATAGGTATATATATATTTTTACATATATATTTATATACATATATATTTAAATTGATAGAGTATTCTATTTAATCATTTTTGGCTGTACTGATTTTTGGCTGTACTGATTTTTGGCTGAATTGATTTTTGGCTGTATTGAGTTTTGGCTGTACTGATTTTTGGCTCTAGTGATGTTTGGCTGTATTGATTTTTGGCTGTATTGATTTGTGGCTGTACTGATTTTTGGCTGTATTGATTTTATGCTGTATTGATTTTTGGCTCTAGTGATGTTTGGCTGTATTGATTTTTGACTGCATTGATTTTTGGCTGTAGTGATTTTTGGCTGTATTGATTTTTGGCTCTAGTTATTTTGGTTGTAGTACTACGCTGCCACAGTGCCGGACCAGAGGTATATGCTGTATTATGTAGGCAGGTCCTGATGATCCCCGCATACTGCTGCATTTGAATGCTTCCCTTAGGGAATCACTAAACATGCATCCATAAATCAGGTAACACAACCATGCATTTGAGAGAACAAATGTTATAGGAGTTCGGAGTCTCCATAGGGACTAAACTGAGGAGGTCGTACAATTTTGTTATAAAGAGTATGATCTGTCAAGAACTGCTTGCTCACAGCTAAAGAGATTACTTCATCATGTGCCAGAAGCTACCTTATTTTAATTATTCACTAAGGTAAATTCATGATATATTGTTGGATTATTCACTAAGATAAATTCCTGATATATGGTTGAATTATTCACTAAAATAAATTCATGATATATTGTTGAATTATTCACTAAGATAAATTCATGATATATAGTTGAATTATTCACTAAGATAAATTCATGATATATTGCTGGATTGTTCACTAAGATAAATTCATGATATATGGTTGAATTATTCACTAAGATAAATTCATGATATATTGTTGAATTATTCACTAAGATAAATTCATGATATATAGTTGAATTATTCACTAAGATAAATTCATGATATATTGCTGGATTGTTCACTAAGATAAATTCATGATATATTGCTGGATTGTTCACTAAGATAAATTCATGATATATGGTTGAATTATTCACTAAGATAAATTCATGATATATTGCTGGATTGTTCACTAAGGTATATTCACCATATATTGTTTTTCAATATGCAAGTTATGTGAATTAGACCTGACAGTATGAAGTACTACACGCTGTGTGTTACGTACCTGGCATCTAAAATGTGTTCTTTTTACTGTCTTAGTGGGGACAAGTTAACCTTACAAAAGTAAACATATTTGTTAACATCGATATAAGTTGTTTATATATCAGTCTACATCTCTGGATTATCCAGCAGTCTTCTCCTGGTGATTTAATCGCAGAGAAAATACAGTGGTGAAACGTTGGAATTCATGAATGCAAAGTTTATAAATGGCCGCCTGAGGAGGATACAGTACATTTACTTTTTTTATAAGGACACAATATTCTATACTGAAATCAATACTCTTTTGAGAGAACACTTTTCGCGCTGCTAGTGATAAACCATGGTCATGTAGCGCATGGCAGAGAGGTTATAGCCGTTGGTCTTACATTAGTGAGATATTGAGTTCGACTCCTAATATAAGTATATTTAAATTAATAAATGATAAACATATTCAAAGTAAAGAATCACACAGGTAGGCAGGCACTTCTTCTTCTTCTTATTCTGCGTTCGTTCTCAAACTCCTGCAGATTAGCAGGATGTAGTCCGGAAAACGGAATGTGTTGTGTCATGGTTTACATTATCGCTGCGATATCTGCGACTTTTGGCCTGACACATCCGACTTCAGCATGGTTTTGGGTCACTGACCATATATGGGATGGGACAGCCAACTCCATCCATAACCTCCTTAGTTGCCTTTTACGACATGCGTGGAAGGTAAACAGTGTTGCTATTCTTTGCTCCACTTTCTGGCACCGGTAATACGCGCGAGGCATGCACTAATTGGCGTAACAGGAGTTGGACTGCGATCACAGTTAGTACCGGTTTTTTTTTCTCTTGGCGGTTGAGATAGAATGACTCCCAATAAATAGTCCGGCTCTAAAGTAAAGACTGAATAGTATAATAAGTGTATAGTAAAACTGGGTTTTTTTCTGTAGGAAAGCAAATTAATAAACTCACACTGTACATGACGTGGCGACAGCAAGAGCATACGGCCTTAGTCACACAGCTACAAAATCCCTCCCTGCAACTCCTTAACGGGAAATGTGCAGTATTTGAAAGTTGTTTTATTTTAAGTGATAAGAGTTTGATCTCATGGAACAAAAACCATCAGACTTAGAAATC
Organism: Meghimatium bilineatum; assembly: GCA_034231615.1. NCBI lineage: Eukaryota > Metazoa > Mollusca > Gastropoda > Stylommatophora > Philomycidae > Meghimatium > Meghimatium bilineatum. The sequence goes on from CM067309.1 coordinate 31,986,681, forward strand.
TTTACAGTCTTCAGGCCTGTTTGGAGGCACTTAAGCCGAGCTCGCATGAAAATCAAGACTTCATGTATATAGCTAGAGCAGCGTACAATAGTATCTCTCCATTCTCCATCAGCATGACCATGTAATTGATCCACGCACCTATCGCTCTAGCTGCAAATGACACACAAGACTAGTAGAAAAGAGCACGTTAAAACAACAAACGGAAAGATCTTGCAAGACATCAAAGAAACTCTAAATAAAACAACAACATGAAAATCTGGCTCAGCAGGGCAAATAAGTTGATTCATTAAATTGTATTCAGACAAAATGACACCACCACAGCACAATGACAACATAAATACACTCTTCACGTGGAATCCATTTCTTATCTTTCAGTTTCGACTAGGTTGTGCAATATCCATTTAAATCGTAGTCAACCCTCAGCAATTACCGGCGTGTAGACACTACTGGCATCGTAGTGAAAGAGCCGGACTGTTTATCGGGAGCCATTCCATCTCGACCGCCAAGAGAAAAAAAAACTATCTATTATCGCAGTCCAACTCCCTGTTGCGCCAATTAGTGCCTACCTATGTGATTATTTACCTTGACTATGTTTAACAGTTTATATTTATCATTTATTAATTTAAATATACATATATTTAGGGTTAGGGTTAGTTTTGCAAAACATAACTATCCCTAACCCATAACCTTCAAAATTGAATATTTAAATTAATTATTGATCTAATATTTAGATAATTGAACCACAAAAATATGTGCGTAGGCACTAATGATAAACAAGAACGAAAACAGGGATCGGACTTCAATCATAGTGCACAAAAATTATTTTTTTTAAATATATAAAAAAACGTTTTTGCGCAACGTGAAGTCACTAACCCACTGTATGAATGACTAAGCGAACTTCAGAAGAGCTGCACTTTTTAAAGCAGAATTGAATTGTCTAGAGTAGAATTACCCGGAAGTAATTGGATATGAACAACAATAATAACAAGTCATTGAGAACATCAGTGCACATACCAAATTTCAATTCGGTTCAGAAACTTGATGCGACGTTATAATTGCTTCTTGTTGGCTATGAAGTAGAAAACGTGCAATAATGGTCTCAGATGTCTGTGCCAAAATTAGCATAATAGTCTATACAAACTTGATTATCTAGTAAATCTAGCAATCAAACTAGTCCTTTAGCAACTTATTTATGTCACCTAGTCACCTTTTCCGTAACTGTCTAAATGTAAGACCTACTGACTATTAAGAAATCCAGCCTTCTTAATGACTCATTTAAAATGTTCACTTGATTTTCATTGGTCACCATCACTATTATACTTTATGTGACAGTCAACAAAAACCAAGAAAACAGTAAACATAAGATAACCAATTTGGCTGTAGTAGGTTTTATATATTCGAGTCACGCATGATTCTATATATGAGTCTAATCTATTATTTGAGGATGTTCTTGGTAGTACATCTAATAGGGACAGCTCCGTCATGTTCTGGTTTAACTGTTCGCCTTGCACTCAAGAGGTCGCGGGTTTAAGTCCGACAAATGACACCTTATTTAGAAAGTGTTTTTTCCTTGGTTTTTTTTTTCTTCTGTGATGCCTTCTATCGCTTGAAGCTACGGTGTTAGGTGCTGAAGTGGTACTCTCGGCTGTCGACATGCAGCTTCATTGAGAGGGACTGCAATCGCTCTATCTTTTAAAATGTGTTCGAACAAGAAATGCGATGAACAGAAGTTAGGATATTTATTCTTTGAATATCATGGCAACTATCATGTTATTTCTGAAATAGAGGATATCGACGGTATACATTTCTGATATTCCCATGAAAGAATTCCATATGCTGTATTGAAATTCATACACTAATTCTAGTTTCTAATAATATGAGTGATTATTTTATGTAGAATTATGAGTTTGGAGACAGTAGATACGGTCATTCTACATAAGTTCATTCTACACAAGTTCATTCTACACAAGTTCATTCTACACAAGTTCATTCTACACAAGTTCATTCTACAGAAGTTCATTCTACACAAGTTCATTCTACACAAGTTCATTCTACACAAGTTCATTCTACACAAGTTCATTCTACACAAGTTCATTCTACACAAGTTCATTCTACACAAGTTCATTCTACATAAGTTCATTCTACATAAGTTCATTCTACACAAGTTCATTCTACATAAGTTCATTCTACACAAGTTCATTCTACACAAGTTCATTCTACACAAGTTCATTCTACACAAGTTCATTCTACACAAGTTCATTCTACATAAGTTCATTCTACACAAGTTCATTCTACACAAGTTCATTCTACATAAGTTCATTCTACATAAGTTCATTCTACATAAGTTCATTCTACACAAGTTCATTCTACATAAGTTCATTCTACATAAGGTCATTCTACACAAGTTCATTTCTGTCATTCTTCTATCTGTACGAGTTAATATTTTATAAATTATGTAACACCTTCATAATATAAGCCGACCCCTTACTTTCAGTGGTGAATAAAGTTTCAAAAAACTATTATGAGCTTATACAATGAAAATTACAGTGCATCCGTGGTTCTTACCTCGTTTTCGTGTATCCTTGTTGGAAATGAATTTTCTCTTGTCCACCTCCGACCTCCCCCACCCCACAGGGTCTAACAAAAACCTCTCTTCCGACTTTCTATACTTTCTTATAGGCTTATTATTATTCAATAATACAGAATTCAATCATTTTAAATAGTTACCTTTCTCTTTGCACTTTTTATTTACCTCTTTTTGTCTATGTTCTCAACTGGAATTATGGTAATTCAATTTCCAATTTGTTTCTTGACTATTAAGTAAAATACTGTAGTTCTCATGGGCATGTGGCCGACATTTGATCTAAACCAAAATTAATCTAGTGTTCATTTTACAAAAAGTGTTTCTGATCCAGTGGTTGATGGTCGCATGCCCTCTTACTCAAATTTAACATCTGTTGCAATTCTGTTCAACATACTTCTTTCTTCGGCGATCATTACTCAGTCAGGTTGGGACTCTAGATTCTATGATATAGATTCATCACTCAGTCAGGTTGGGACTCTAGATTCTATGATATAGATTCATCAATCAGTCAGGTTGGGACTCTAGATTCTATGATATAGATTCATCAATCAGTCAGGTTGGGACTCTAGATTCTATGATATAGATTCATCAATCAGTCAGGTTGGGACTCTAGATTCTATGATATAGATTCATCAATCAGTCAGGTTGTGACTCTAGATTCTATGATATAGATTCATCAATCAGTCAGGTTGTGACTCTAGATTCTATGATATAGATTCATCAATCAGTCAGGTTGGGACTCTAGATTCTATGATATAGATTCATCAATCAGTCAGGTTGGGACTCTAGATTCTATGATATAGATTCATCAATCAGTCAGGTTGGGACTCTAGATTCTATGATATAGATTCATCAATCAGTCAGGTTGGGACTCTAGATTCTATGATATAGATTCATCAATCAGTCAGGTTGTGACTCTAGATTCTATGATATAGATTCATCACTCAGTCAGGTAGGGACTCTAGATTCTGTGATATAGATTCATTACTCAGTCAGGCAGGGACTCTAGATTCTATGATATAGATTCATCACTCAGTCAGGTAGGGACTCTAGATTCTATGATATAGATCATTACTCAGTCAGGTAGGGACTCTAGATTCTATGATATAGATTCATCAATCAGTCAGGTTGTGACTCTAGATTCTATGATATAGATCATTACTCAGTCAGGTTGGGACTCTAGATTCTATGATATAGATTCATCAATCAGTCAGGTTGGGACTCTAGATTATATGACATAGATTCATCAATCAGTCAGGTTGGGATTCTAGATTATATGATATAGATTCATCAATCAGTCAGGTTGGGACTCTATATTATATTATATAGATTCATCAATCAGTCAGGTTGTGACTCTAGATTCTATGATATAGATTCATCAATCAGTCAGGTTGTGACTCTAGATTCTATGATATAGATTCATCAATCAGTCAGGTTGTGACTCTAGATTATATGATATAGATTCATCACTCAGTCAGGTTGGGACTCCGGAACTTTCGAATCGCCTACATGTTCTACTCTAATCAAAACTGTTACTACCCACACTGACATTACTATCCCAGATTGCCAATAAACACCTTATATTAAGCCTGTACAAAGTGATAAACTACAGACGATCAACATTCATATACTTACCGATCTCTGCATGTTCGCAATCAAAGCTCAGTTTTACTGACAGTATCAGTATCAAGTCTCTTACATTGTATCTCATGCACAAATTATGCGTTTCTCCATTTTATAAAAATTTCAGCTTGGTGTACTGAAGGATCATGAGTCTCTGAAACACAGGATGTTGATACGTAAGTATAATACGGCGGTGTAAGTATACTGATATGTGTATGTGTATTTTCTATTGCAAAATTGTCTTCAATTATCGTGATAATGTATTATAACACACGTAATTCACGTAAGCGATATAATATACACAAAACGATGTACACACCGTAATATACACAAAACGATGTGTCATGTGACGTATTCTCTCCAGAACGTTGTCTTCCCAATGAACCCCGTGAACACTTCTCTGTCTAGAGCGATACGGCTTGAATTTTCCAACGATGTTTTCATGTTATCTTTAATGTTGTCAGTCCATCGTCTTCTTGGTCTACATTCCTCCCAGGTGATCTGCCCTCAATAATTTGTCTTTCTAGACAGTTGTGTTTCTTTATATGACCAAAACTATGTACGCACCATAATATACACATCATACTGTGTTATGTGCAGAAAACACAACAATATGTACTTTACACACTATTCCCATGTTGCTCGTCCATCACAACTGAGTATGAACATTAGTTACATCGACTTTTGAAATACAGTTAGAGATATGTCCTTGACTATGAGTTCGTAGCTAAGCCCTATTCTTGACTATGAGTTCGTAGCTAAGCCCTATTCTTGACTATGAGTTCATAGCTAAATCCTATTCTTGACTATGAGTTCGTAGCTAAGCCCTATTCTTGACTATGAGTTCGTAGCTAAACCCTATTCTTGACTACGAGTTCGTAGCTAAGCCCTATTCTTGACTATGAGTTCGTAGCTAAGACCTATTCTTGACTATGAGTTCGTAGCTAAGACCTATTCTTGACTATGAGTTCGTAGCTAAGCCCTATTCTTGACTATGAGTTCGTAGCTAAGACCTATTCTTGACTATGAGTTCGTAGCTAAGCCCTATTCTTGACTATGAGTTCGTAACTAAGCCCTATTCTTGACTATGAGTTCGTAGCTAAGCCCTATTCTTGACTATGAGTTCATTTATGTTTTTGTCTCCTCTCTCTGAAGGAGTATTCTTGTCAAAGCATAGACACCGCTGTGTTGTCAAAGCATAGACACCGATTTGTTGTCAAAGCATAGACAACGCTGTGAATGGTCAAAGCATAGACACCGCTGTGTTGTCAAAGCATAGACACCGCTTTGTTGTCAAAGCATAGACACCGCTGTGTTGTCAAAGCATACACACCGCTTTGTTGTCAAAGCATACACACCGATTTGTTGTCAAAGCATAGACAACGCTGTGAATGGTCAAAGCATAGACACCGCTGTGTTGTCAAAGCATAGACACCGCTTTGTTGTCAAAGCATAGACACCGCTGTGTATTGTCAAAGCATAGACACCGCTGTGTTGTCAAAGCATAGACACCGCTGTGTTGTCAAAGCATACACACCGCTGTGTTGTCAAAGCATAGACACCGATGTGTCGTCAAAGCATACACACTGCTGTGTTGTCAAAGTATAGCCACCGCCGTGTTGTCAAAGCATAGACATCGCTGTGTTGTCAAAGCATAGATATCGCTGTGTTGTCAAAGCATAGACACCGATGTGTCGTCAAAGCATACACCGCTGTGTTGTCAAAGTATAGACACCGCTGTGTTGTCAAAGCATAGACTCCGCTGTGTTGTCAAAGCATAGACACCGCTTTGTTGTCAAAGCATAGACACCGCTGTGTTGTCAACGCATACACACCGCTGTGTCGTCAAAGCATAGATACCGCCGTGTTGTCAAAGCATAGACACCGCTTTGTTGTCAAAGCATAGACACCGCTGATTTGAGAAAGCATAGACACCGCTTTGTTGTCAAAGCATAGACACCGCTTTGTTGTCAAAGCATAGACACCGCTGTGTTGTCAAAGCATACACACCGCTGTGTTGTCAAAGCATAGACACAGCTGTGTTGTCAAATCATAGACACCGCTGTGTTGTCAAAGCATAGACACCGCTGTGTTGTCAAAGCATAGACACCGCTGTCTTGTCAAATCATAGACATCGCTGTGTTGTCAAAGCATAGACACCGCTGTGTTGTCAAAGCATAGACATCGCTGATTTGTTATGAAATAGTGCACTGGAGAAACATTCCATTGTACAAAAGGGGACAAGAGCGTTATTGTTGGTAATTCACTGGGAAGAGAAAAACAAGCAATTCATATGTGTACGAAATATGTAGAGAACACACATCATAGTACAATATGTAATCTATATTCTAATTTTTATATAAATGCACCGTTTAAACAACAGACTTCAACGTGCACATTGCACTCGCTATTATTGCTCATAATTCACTACGCCTTTACTAAGAAACAAAGATATTACACTAGAAACAAAGATAGCGCTTTTCAACACCATATTCTTACCAACATTGTGTTATCAGTGTCAAACTTGGACATTAGATTCTAGAACAATACATAAGATTAACACCACTGAAATGAAATGTGTGAGACGTATGATTGGAGTTAGCGTGAGAGACAAAATCAGGAATGACGCACTAAGGAAACAATTAGGGATCAAGTCAGCAATAGAATACATCCTGAAACAACAAGTTACGGCCACATAACCAGACAGAAAGAGCAAAGTATTACCCAAAAAAACACTTAACAAAAGATACGAAAACAGTCGACCTATTGGACGCCCTCGTAAAAGGTGGATAGATAATGTATTAGAGACACTTGGAAATATAACAGCGGAAGATGAAAATAGAAGGGCATAAGACAGCACACTCACTCTCCTCTCAACACCGAAAGGTACATGAGGACAGACAGAAGAAGAAGAAGATTCACTAAGCACATAACACACTTGACTATGCGTACATTGTAGTGTGCATGTAGAACATTATGTGTGCGCCCTTCACTGTGTACTCCACACAACCTTACACACTGTGTACGCAGTACAGTATATTATCAACACACCGTAGCACACTGTAGACACATCACAACATAATACCAACACACCGTAGCACACTGTAGACACATCACAACATAATACCAACACACCGTAGCACACTGTAGACACATCACAACATAATACCAACACACCGTAGCACACTGTAGACACATCACAACATAATACCAACACACCGTAGCACACTGTAGACACATCACAACATAATACCAACACACCGTAGCACACTGTAGACACATCACAACATAATACCAACACAACCCAGCACACTAGATACACGACACATTATCTACACAACCCAGCACATTATATACACATTATCTACACAACCCAGCACATTATATACACATTATCTACACAACCCAGCACATTATATACACATTATCTACACAATCAAGCACATTATATACACAACACATTATCTACACAACCCAGCACATTATCTACACAACCCAGCACATTATTTACACAACACATTATCTACACAACCCAGCACATTATATACACAACACATTATCTACACAACCCAGCACATTACATACACATTATCTACACAACCCAGCACACTAGATACACAACACATTATCTACACAATACAATCCACTATCTATACCCCACCATTTCTATTGTGCTTACACTACACATAAGCATACACACCATATTACACAACAGCACACAATATACTACACTGTATACAACAACACACTAATCTATACACACAACGATTTTATGTACACGTTCTGTCCACTGTGTTCTTGCTAGATTTCGTATCGAGATGGTATGCTCGGCTTTAAGCCAAATGTATCACTCGTTATTGGCAACACACCATATTGCATTTTTTCAATTATACACAGAGCAGAGACCATCAACGCTTACCGTGTTGTATTGTGTAACTTATCAACACATACATTACTGTGTTATAAAAACAAATATTTGGTTGTATATTTTCTTCTTCTTCCGCGTTCATTCTCAAACTCCCGCTGGATCTCTCTTGTAGCAGGAGAATCGTCTTATTAGATTCCTAGCAGGATGTAGTCTAGAGAATGGAAGTGAGCTGTGTCATCGTTTTATTTGCACAAATGGCTCGGAATATCGGTCTACGGTGATATTTTTTTAAAGGATGTAGCGATTAACGCAGACATTTTCGCTGTAGTCATTTCCTTGGCAATATAATTATGTTCAACTCGTTGCCATTGCTATCTAACCAATCGCATGCAAAGTGTCCTGTAGAACCAAAGACACGACTTTTTAAAATTGCTTCTGATGAAACAGCACAGACGTGTTTCTTTTATTATATCCGTGATCGTGACGATGTCAACTCTTTCCATGTCAATTAAACAAACATTTCAACACACAGCTTACAATCCTACTATTTCCGTTGTCTGAACTGTCCTGGATATGCACAAATCGCAAAAACTCAATGAGCAGGACCTCTAAGTTTAAAATCAATCACCAAAAGAGTGGGCCGTGAGTAAAATTTAGGAATGCAGTGTGGTCGAAGACGGAAAACGTGTTGACTCACGTTGCGAGGCACGTAGGTGCCATCTGAACGAACCTGATTTAAATCATTTTGCCTGACTGTTGCCTTTAGAAGTGACCCACACTTTCTTACGACAATGAGTCAATTATAATTATTTCTATTTCCGAAATAGTCTAAATGATGAACTCAAGACCTTCATAACGAAAAACACGTTCCCATCTTCATGGGTAAATTTTTTAAGTAGGAAGCCAGAGGACAATTTTAAAAAATTCTTGAGACTAACGGGAATTGAACCAGTCCGTTAAAACGGACTGGTTCAATTTCCATCTTCATGGGCAAGAGCGACTCCCAATTATTTAGTATTTATGATTAGTTTGTGCCGGTATATATTCCCAGGTATTCTTGATTGGTAGCCCCCGTACGGCAAAGACAAACGCGAACTACAAGGTTAAAAAACAGTGTCAGATTGTCAATTTATAGGAAAATAATTGGGGCTTGATCACGAGAAAAAAAAAAAGCCGAAATTTCATTTAGAGCCAAATGTTACAATCCTGGCAAATGTTACTTTCACTAATATCCTGCAAAATATATAAATATGCCTTTTCAAAAATTGAAGGAACACTTTTTGAAAGGGTGCTTAGTTACAGTTAAAAAAAGAAAATAACAGCACATTATATTATATGATATAGAATATCATGTGAAATGTAGCATGACATGCTTATCATTTACAATCAACACTACATTTCATTATATTTCATGTCACAATCAACACTACATATATTTCATGTCACAATCAACACTACATTTATTTCATGTCACAATCAACACTACATTTCATTATATTTCATGTCACAATCAACACTACATTTCATTATATTTCATGTCACAATCAACACTACATTTCATTAACTAATTGATCGGCCCATTCGTTTCCCTCCACACCCGCGTGTCCGGGGACAAAGATAAGCGTGAGTTTCGTAGTGATGCCCGCATATTAGTTCTCTGTAATGACTCCACCAATCCACTAGTTTTGACTTTTTGAATCATTGATGGATGTAAAGCGTATTGAATATATCTAGAAAGACGTTAATTTAAAAAGAGAGGTTCTCACGCTCATCAGATGCAGGCCACATTATTTGGATACATGACTAGAAGAGGAACAATGGAGCATATTTTGACAAGACATTCATAACCAAAATTATCTGAAAGCACACCAGATAGATACTGGTCGGCCCAACTGGACAACATAGTACCAAGATAGATACTGGGGATCTCCCTGGCGTAGTGGTTAAGCTGTTCGCCGTATGTTCGAGAGGTCACGGGTTCGAATCCGGCTCGTGTCGTCTTGTTTATAAGGTGGATTTTTTTTCGGAGATCCCTGTGGATTATCACTTGAAGCTACGGAGTTACGTGCTATGAGTGGTACTCTCGGCGTGCCGCTTCGTTGAGAGGGACGGAGTACATATGGGAAACCCAGTACAGTGAAGTAAATCTCCTACGGCTTTTAAACCCCTTTCAAACCAGATAGAGAGAGAGGGCTGTGGGCAGAAATGATAACCAACGCCAAGGACTACGAATAATCACAGTCTGCTGCTTCCTATATGAATATGTGAAATATATATATATATATATATATATATATATATATATATATATATATTATATATATATATATATATATATATATATATATATATATATATATATATATATATATATATATATATATTGTGTGTATGAGTTGTGTGTGTGAGAGAGTTGAGTGTGTATATGTGCGAGTTTTTGTGTGTATGAGTGATGGCGGATACGTTTATATAAGTGAAAATACAGCAGCACATGTATAAGGTGTCTATGACCCAAAGCCATGCTGAACTCGGATGTGTCAGGCCGAAAGGCGCAGATATCGCAGCAATGATGTAAACCATGACAAAACGCATTCCGTTCTCCGTACTACATACTGCTAATTTGCAGGAGTTTGAGAACGAACGCAGAAGTAGAAGAAGAAGAAGAAAGACGTTACAGAGGTATGCATTAAATACCCATAATTCATGTGATGTAGTGTTAACAGTAAATGTAAATGAGTGCATTGCGACTTTATAGACACCATGTATATGTAATGTGTGCGTATGAGTAGCATTCAATGAAATCCCTATCTCTGATTCCATACATGACTACCCATATTCTCTGCACACAGTCATAGATCAAAAGTTCTTGATACGCTCTGCTTGCTTCAAAGAAACCAAACGTCTGACTAACTACAGGCACTTCGGAGAATAAGTATTCTCAACAAATTTTCAGAGATGAATGCTTCAAACAAACACAATGTCTACACAACACCTTTAAACTAATGGGGGAAAAAAATGTCAACTTGTGTCAGCGAGTTCAAAGCAACATCATTTTTTTGTTAAGTTGTCATTATACAAATAATAACTTCATCAAACGCATGCCTACACTCTTGCACGAATATATTGTTCACCTATAAGATTACTAATTATTTCACAAAATAGGGTGTCATTGCTGCTCCGTAAGAGTACTTAATGTGTTGAAATGATCCAGTGAGTCGCGTCGAATTTTAAGGGGAAATAACTAGTGCCTGGTTGCTCAATCTGAGTTATCTAAGCCGTGATAAAGAAGCGCAGTTGACAATTAGAATTCTTGAATAACTTTCTGTCTAGTCGTTAATATTATAGTGTAACGCCTGAACAATTAAACAAGGAAAACGTCAAGGGTTGTTGAAGGATACATGGAACACGTCTTCAATAGGTTCTACTGATTGCGCTTGAGGTCTCTGACACGCTGGAGCCTTGACGTTATTTCAGTTCTGTGGTAGTTCACGCCTTGATATTATTTCATTTCAGTGGTAGTTCACGCCTTGATGTTATTTCAGTTCTGTTGTAGTTCACGCCTTGATATTATTTCATTTCAGTGGTAGTTCACGCCTTGATGTTATTTCAGTTCTGTTGTAGTTCACGCCTTGATGTTATTTCAGTTCTGTGGTAGTTCACACCTTGATGTTATTTAAGTTCTGTGATAGTTTCCACACTCCTGCTGGTTGGCAAGAGTTTGGATTGAAAAATAGAATAAAGGACGATCGCTGATTATAACATCGACTGATGTGAGTCTTACAAACAAGCAAATACTGTACACAATCCACAACATATACATGTCTGAATGAAAAAAAAGTAAATGGGAATGGAAGACAAACCAGATTCAATACATCACCTAAAAAATCATCAGCAGACCACACTATTTCGCCACAGAACAGGCAATTTCAATGTTCATGTCGATCTGGAATCCAAATTCCTGAATAATTGCTTCAGAACTGCCAAACCTACAACGAACAGAAATGGCGGGTCTGACTAAAGTAACGGTTCATAAATCTTTCTACGATGACGCTTCCCTTGTACAGTTTACAAAGGTCTTACTTCTTTCCCTTTACACCCCTGTTTAACAACACCCCCACTTTTAAATGTAGAATGTAATTTCACATATAACTACGGGAAACAAATTGGGCCTGCTCCCAATTTGAAATCCTCTGAACTAGAGGATACAGAGTTTGGGTAAAAGCTGTGGGGCTGCAGATCTAACCTGGAGAAAATATTGAACTTTGACCTTATAACAGGATTGACAATGCAGCATGGCCGCAGCAACTGAACGTAGAAGAAACATCACTGATATATAACTGCCCATTTCGGTCCAACACATCACAATTCAAAATAGTCTTCATTGGCACCATTGTCTGCGCCAAATTTTCGATTTATTGGCACCGTTGACTCTGTCACATTTTCGATTCACTCGTTTATTTAGGAAGCCTGCTTTGTTGAAGTTAGTTTCCCAGTAGCAAGACGCGAGAGTAGAATAATCTAGACTCGTGTCAGACCTAAGAGTAGAATAGTCTGTAATCTAAACTCTAGACTGACATGAGAGAAAATTAGTCTAGACTCTAGACAGACCTGAGAGAAAAATAGTCTAGACTAGACAGACCTGAGAGAAAAGTAGTCTAGACTAGACAGACCTGAGAGAAAAATAGTCTAGACTAGACAGACCTGAGAGAAAAGTAGTCTAGACTAGACAGACCTGAGAGAAAAGTAGTCTAGACTAGACAGACCTGAGAGAAAAATAGTCTAGACTAGACAGACCAGATTAGCTGAGTCTAGTGCTACTAATAAGATTATTTTTAAAAAAAACATATACTAACCAACGATGATAATAATTATCTGATAACATATATTTATCTCCAATGATAATGATAACTTTCTGATAACAAATAATAATAACAAATAAAAGTAACTATGTGATAACATATACTGATTCCAAAAATAATAATAATAATAATAATAATAGTTATCTAATAACATATATGATATTAATATTTATGATTAATGATATTAATGACATCAGAAAACATATACTGATATCGCATGATAGCAACTATCAGATAGCACATACTGATATCGTGGTATCCAATGATAGTAACTATCAGATAGCACATACTGATATCGTGGTATCCAATGATAGTAACTATCAGATAGCACATACTGATATCGTGGTATCCAATGATAGTAACTATCAGATAGCACATACTGATATCTTGATATCCAATGATAGTAACTATCAGATAGCACACACTGATATCCTGATATCCGATGTTAGTAACTATCAGAGAGCACATACTGATATCTTGATATCCAATGATAGTAACTATCAGATAGCACATACTGATATCTTGATATCCAATGATAGTATCTATCAGATAGCACGTACTGATATCCTGATATCCGATGTTAGTAACTATCAGATAGCACACACTGATATCCAGATATCCGATGTTAGTAACTATCAGATAGCACACACTGATATCCTGATATCCGATGTTAGTAACTATCAGATAGCACATACTGATATCCTGATATCCGATGATAGTAACTATCCGATAGTACACACTGATATCCAATGATCATAGCACTTATTTGATTAAAATACACTACTCTGGAGAAAAGGAATGATTAAAAGTACTTTCAAGGATATGAGGAAAATATTAACATTTAAACAAAAGAAAAAGAAAACTAATTATAAGAAATATCAAATGTTTCATTTATTCAACCGCTTAATATCGGAGGACACGAAATCCCAGAAAATAAGCAAGTAGATGACACGATACTAATATCACGGAGCCCCACTGGTATGTAACACATGATTATGTCAGTAAAACATCATAGCGAGGTACAGAATCTTTTCCTCAATGCGAAAAGAAAGACAAACATAATGCATATCGGCAGAGATGAACACATATCTACAATAGTTACCATATCGGCAGAGATGAACACATATCTACAATAGTTACCATATCAGCAGAGATGAACACATATCTACAATAGTCATTGACAAAGAACAGCTAGAAAATGTCAGCAAATTTGAATATCTCGGGTCAACCATCAACATCACAGGCGATTGATCAGAAGAGATCAGAAAGAGATGGACAATGGCCTACAAAATACATCACAATTGATAAATCTATGGCAAGAGGCAAACAGAAATACAAAGTTACAACTATTAAGAAGCTACAAGTGTGTTCTTTCCAGTGGCAACATACGGTTACGAGACGTGGGCAATGACATCTGAAATGGAAAAGAAAATGTTCGCATCTGAGATGAAATGTTGTAGAAAGGTCCTACAAATATTATGAACAGAAAGACGAACCCCGGCAGGTGTTCGCAAAGATCGGAAAAAAAATGGCTCCTCGTAACTATCAGAAAACGCAAATAACATATTTGGAATATATAAAAAGACACAGTGGTTTAGAAAGATTAATCATGGAGGGAAAAGTTCCGGGTTAGAGAACAAGAGACAGACCAAGACTACGACGGACACATGACATCGAATATCTTCTGGACATGACACTAGAAGAAACTGGGCAGCTTGCACAGAACCGAGAAGATTACATAATGGCAGTGAGGACAACTTTCTGTAAAGGACACGCCACATAAATACATCTATTCTACACTAATCATCATCATCATTAAGTGCCGTCTCCGCAACGAAGGTTGGCTGCAACGTATCTCCAACATCTCCTGTCTCTTGTCTTGGTGGTGCACTCTGCTAGACTGTAACATGTCCATCGTGTAATGTTACTCTCCCACTTGTATCTCTGCCTACCTCTTGCTCGCTCTTGCTACACTAATACATGACTCAAAAAACATGGACAATTAACAAATAACTAAAAGAAATTAATTTCTTTGAGATGTGGATGCATAGAAAAATAGAAAGAAAATTCGTGAAAAGAAGAAAATAAATAAACAGAAGGTTCTAATAATACTTCGTATGAAGAAAGAATTAATAAAGGAAAGAAATATCAACCAAATAAATTATTTTGGACATATTAAAAGACATGATACCTTGTTGAAGACCTTACCTGATGGTAAAGTCGAAAGGAGGCGAACAAAAAGTAGGCATATGCAAGTCGGAGAGTAACATCACAAAATGGACAGGGTGCAGTCTAGCAAAGTGCATCACCAAGGCAAGAGATAGAGGATGTTAGAAGTCCGTTGCAGTCAACTCCGTTGCAGAGACGGGACTTGACAATGATGATGACCTAACTGTTCCCTGATGGTTTTAATAACTACCTGATAACTGTGATAACCGCACAATGGGAAACTGTCAAAGCGGCGGTACAAATTGGTAGCGAACATTTCCTTTGCCGCTATCACCATTTCAGTCCCCGGTATGTTATGATTTTTGCTACTACCAAATAACCTCCCTCTGCATTCAGGGACCGGCAGTTAATGGGGCCATATCGAGGCAGTGTGCGCAGATCTTTGATGTTCGACTGGAAGATTTGGCACAAGAACAAAGAACAATTTTTGGGACTAGCATTTAAATTTATATTCCCGGCACGGACTGTTTTTTTGTTGTTGACATTTTAATATTTGCGTTTTGCTGATATGAAAGAATAGTACCGACAAAAACAATGGCTGAAATCAAAGTAACTGGGGAAACTAGGAAATATTGTGATGAAGTTCTGATAAATACTGGAAACAAATTATAACACATAATAATCGATGTTAAGACCAAAGAGCCTTTATCAAGAACCTAACCAATAGTATAATACGGCAAGTACAAACGGCGCAGCCCACGTTCAAATGCCAGAGGTAATTAATTATAAATGAATTTTGGATCGGATTGGATATATTTAGCTCTATCATGTGGACAGTACCGTTCTTGCTCATCGCGTTATGGTTGGTTAATGTGTTCTTGATAAAGGTCTTCTTTCCCAAAAGTAAATGTATGTGCTTTATCACGTGTATTCCATCATTAGCGAATATCATTACACTGTCTCCTAAATTAGAATGCTGCTTCCCGTTCTGATGCAGTATATATGCTAGATATATATGTTCATCATGAATATCGGAGATGGCGGCACATGTAATACTTCCTCCACATCTACTGATTTAACGCACTGATGTAACGCACTGATGTAAGGCACTGATGTGACGCACTGATGTAACGCACTGATGTGACGCACTGATGTAACGCACTGATGTAACGCACTGATGTAACGCACTGATGTAACGCACTGATGTAACGCACTGATGTAACGCACTGATGTAACGCACTGATGTGACGCACTGATGTAACGCACTATTCTCTGAACATGTTGAGCGGGCTTGGAGTACATACATTTAAATTTCTATATTATCACTACTTTCTCTGATTCTTTGCTCTCAAGCTCGTGTAGGTAAACATTGTGCAATCCTGTGAATGAAATATATTGTATCGTGGTTTACAGCATGCTTGAGATATCTGTGCCTTTCGGTCTGACACATCCGTATTCAGCGTGACTCCTGTGACACTTTGACCCTGAATGAGATGAGGCAGTCAACTCCACCCCAAAACCTGGTTGGTAGTTTATTACGACGTGCATGACACTTAATACTGTCGCTATTCCTTGTTCCCCTTGGGCTTCCCGTAACACAAGTCAAGTCACTACCTATCACTTTTTCATTATATGCTTCTCACTGCACACCAATAACTACCTCCACAGATCGAGACAGACATAGGGTTATAATAGGGAGTAAGAGAACAGACAGATTCGCCAACGAAATATGCAGACTAATAGCACAGATGACAGACTTGTCATCTGATATGCAGACAGACTGTCATAATAGCACGGATGACAGCCTTGTCATCTGATATGCAGACTAATAACACAGATGACAGCCTTGTCAACAAGACAGCTAAGTATATAGCGTCGAGTAGACAGGAAGAAAAATAGAACGATAGCCAGATATGAAGTCAGACGAACGAACAGACAGGCAAACCGACATAAATAGATAGATACATGGACAGACGGACATGCTGACATATATATAGATATTAGATACAACGCAACAACCCAGGCGATCCAACCGTAGACAGATAACACACTTAAATCGATTGAAGGATAAAAAAGTCGGACAGACACATAAGGCCACAGCTGCATAGAATATTAGTCATATAAAATATCACTAGTAACCGCCCTAGTCCCAACATTTTCAATGAGTCACAGTTCCTCCTATCCCAGGTCAGTGCTCTCCAGGTTGGTACATGTTCTAGTTGTGTTAATATATTTAAACGCCATAAATGGTTGCTTGGTCCAGCTCCCCGTGTGCTCTTGCCCTTTCACCCTTTGTAACCCTGAGAAGTATGTGGATTTACTAATCACCCAGGTTAGGATTCAGAAAATAGCTGTTGCAGCGTTTGTGTTTGTATCTATACATTGTAACCAATATATTGCAGCCAAGTTAACTGTGATCATCACCCGCCACTGGCTACTGGATATGCGAAACTAGAAGAAGCTACCACTATTAAATATTTCGTGGCTACATTTGTCTATCTATCTATGTATTCGCTAAACCCTTTTTATTCGCTAAACCCTTTCAAATGTGAAACGGACCTTAATCAACAATATAAGAAAAAGGAAATCTTCTTTTTTGGCCACTTCATGAGACAGGCAGGTTTAGAGAACATAGTCACAACAGGCAAAAATGAAGGCACCAGAGACAGAGGGCGACAACGTGAGAAAATATTAGACAGTTTGACAACCTGGCACAGCAAGGAAACAACAACGACTTTGATACATAATACTGTGGACAGAGAGCTGTGGAGAGCCATGAACGCCTACGCCACCCGACATGGCACCTGATGATGATGATGAAACCCTTTGTTGCCTTTCAGCACCATGGGTTGAAGAGTTCTCTGGAAACGGCCCTCGTGTGTGCTTAGTATCTTGTGTTGTGGAATTTCTCGCCTAATTTATTTCGGTGGTCCATCGTTTTCGTGGTCAGCCTCTAGGTCTGCCTTTACTGTATCTGTGTAGCATAGCTTGTTGTGGCATGATGTCTGATAGCAGTCTGCTGATGTGTGCAAAACATTTAATCTGTTCTCTTTTGATATATTCCAAGTTTAGGGTGGTGCCGGTTCTTTGTCTAATGTCCTCATTCCTCACTTTGTCTCTTGGCGATAATCCTAGGATTCAAGGTAAGCATGCGATTTCAGTTGTCAAAAGTTTACGTTTATCTTATACTGTCGTCGTCCATGTTTGGAATTCGGAGCACAGCGTTGGCATAATAATCGTTTTGAATAGTGTTATTTTTGTGTTTAAATCTACATTTATGTTTCCGAAGATTGGTGTCATTTACCCTATGGATTGGTATGCTTTACTAAATCTATTGTGTATGTCTTTGCTGCTCTTGTCGTCTGTTATTATGGCAAAAGAGAAATAAGATTAAGATAAGACTCGAGATGGCGATCGATGGTTGACATGGCAAAGCTGAATATGATTTAGACAAGTGCGATCAGATTTACAATAAATAACAATCAATACATATCGCTATTCTTCTTCTTTCGTTCACTTGAAACATGTCTATATCTGTAATTCTGTCTCCTTAATAAAACTCACTGTCTTTTGTAGTTCATACAGTGTCCCATAGAGCTTTGATTCCAGTGTTGTTTCCTCTGGCCAATATGTCTGCCTCAGCGTTTCATGCTCAGAACACTCTTGAAGTATATGTTTGGCACTCTGTGCTGCCTGTCCACATGTACACATGGCCGTGTTGCCAATCTTGAACTTTGTATACATGTGACTGCGGAGTCGGTTGTGTCCTGTTCTGAGACGTAGAATTATAACTTGTTCTGATCTGTTCATATTGTGATAGTCATCTTGTGTTGGTGTTTGTGGCTTTCTTATTGACTTTATCATCTGTTTTTTCTGATGGTAGGTGATTGGTATATCTGGTTGGTCTTCGGCAGCACCTTCCTTAGCCAGTTGGTCTGCTTTTTCATTTCCTGGTATTCCACAGTGAGAGGGTATCCACTGCATGGTTACCCTATACTGGTAAGACAATTCGCTAAGTAGTTTTTTAAGTCTGTTAGTTTTCCAGACTGGAGAGCTTGAAGCACTGACCTTGCATCTGTCAGGAATACCACAGGCTGTAGGTCAGAGTTGGAGTTCAGCAGTTTTTTAGCTGCCACACTAATTGCCTGGATTTCTGCATCATAATTATTGCAGAATTTTCCTGTAGGTGTTCTGATTGTATCTCTAGGCTTGTGTGGATATTCTATATATACACCTGCACCTCCATTCCTCACAGCATTCTGTGCTGACCCATCTGTGTACACTCTGACCCATATATCTTGTGGATATTCCTCATCCAGGAAACTGAGGGTGACTGTCATTCGCTGCACACTGTTCTGTTCGTCCTCGCTTAGTATTCCTTTCACATGGGTCTGAATGTATATTGGCATTCCATGGTTTTCACTCCACGGGGTTTGCTCTGGTACAGACCTTAAGGGGCTGTCAACTTCAGGTAGGTCTGTAAGTTGTCTACGGAGTCGTTTAGCTTGATGGATAAAGCTGCTCCTTTTCAGTCGTCCCATTGCTAGATTTTGGAATCTTTCCTTCATTGGATGACTTGGCATACACTGAAACTTTTCTGCTTGAATTAGTACTTTTGTGTCTCTGCGTTCGCCAAGTGTTTGCATTCTTCCCATTTTCTGCATCTCTGATATGGGTGTTGATTTCATTGCTCCCAACATTATTCTAAGTGCCTGGTTTTGCACTTTATCTAGATCTTGTAATGTGGTGTTTGATGCAGGACACCACACAGCTGAACCGTATTCCAGGTGTGGTCTTATGCCTTGCTGGTAAACTTTACTGAGTATATTTACACTGGCTCCCCATGTGGTTCCACTTAGTTTTCTCAGGATAGCTAGCTTCCTCCTGGCTTTTGTTGTTGCTTTGACATATCGCTATGAAATTCAACACATTTGTATAGATACCCCGCTTAAGACGGATGTGTCGGGCCATTGACGCAAATAAAACGGGAGCACAACGCATTTTCATTCTCTGGACTACATTCTACTGAAAATCTAGGACCTCTGTCCTGCTACAAGAAAGATTCAGCGGGAGTTTGATAATGAACGCTGAAGAAGAAGAAGTATAGATAAGAAGAAGAAGTTGGACAATAATTGCAGAAACAGAAAGAACGATTCAGGATTATGATTCAAGTGCTACAAACCTATGTTAAAAAACAATTATTTAGAACAATAGACAAATATATTCATTCGGTGGCAAATAAATAAGCAGGTTATCAAGAATTAGTTATGTCGGTAGTGAACCGGCGAAATCTTGCGTGACAGTTCAATGAAGAAGGAGAGGTGAAGGTAAAACATTGTCGGATTGTCAACAATAAAGAATGACCCATACATTATTTTTCTACACTTTTCTGAATGGCTGAAAGAAGATTTGTTTGTGAGGTTTTTTTGTGTTTTTGTTTCCAATGTGACAACATAACAGGTAACTTGTCTTATATTCGAATCTTATCTATGTTCCTGACGTAACCACATTTTTAAAGCAAAAGAATCGTTTAATCCTGAGATAATGTGACTTTGTTTAAATGCAAACTCAATTACGCAACATCAACAAATAAATACCTTTGAATTATCTATAAAACTACAAAACTACATTCGAAAAAATGTATCTATAAAATTAAATTTGCAAATATTTGTATTTGTATTATTTATATTTGAAATCATTTTTAAAACTACAAAACTACATTTGTATTACATTGTATATCAGCTGATTGTGGTATACCTGGTCACGAAAATCAGATAAATTAGTAAAAATGAAGGAAAACACCGAAGAGCCATGTCATTCAGAGCTTCAAGTACGTAAACTCTATCACACACAACCTGTGCATCTCTGACTCCATCACAACCTGTGCATCTCTGACTCCATCACAACCTGTGCATCTCTGACTCCATCACAACCTGTGCATCTCTGACTCCATCACAACCTGTGCATCTCTGACTCTATCACAACCTATGCATCTCTGACTATCACAACCTATGCATCTCTGACTCGATCATACACAACCTATGTATCTCTGACTCTATAACAACCTGTTCATCTCTGACTCTATCACAACATGTGCATCTCTGACTCTATCACAACCTGTGCATCTCTGACTCTATCACAACATGCGCATCTCTGACTCTATTACACACAACCTGTGCATCTCTGACTCTATCACAACCTGTGCATCTCTGACTCTATCACACACAACATGTTCATCTCTGACTCGATCACAACCTGTGCATCTTTGACTCTATCACTCACAACCTGTGCATCTCTGACTGTATCACAACCTGTTCATCTCTGACTGTATCACAACCTGTGCATCTCTGACTCTATCACAACCTGTTCATCTCTGACTCTATCACAACCTGTGCATCTCTGACTCTATCACACACAACATGTTCATCTCTGACTCTATCACAACCTGTGCATCTCTGACTCTATCACACACATCATGTTCATCTCTGACTCTATCACAACCTGTGCATCTGTGACTCTATCACATGTTCATCTCTGACTCTATCACACACAACCTGTGCATCTCTGACTCTATCACACACAACCTGTGCATCTCTGACTCTATCACACACAACCTGTGCATCTCTGACTCTATCACACACAACCTGTGCATATCTGACTCTATCACACACAACCTGTGCATCTCTGACTCTATCACACACAACCTGTGCATCTCTGACTGTATCACAACCTGTGCATCTCTGACTGTATAACAACCTGTGCATCTCTGACTCTATCACACACAACATGTTCATCTCTGACTCTATCACAACATGTGCATCTCTGACTCTATCACACACAACCTGTGCATCTCTCACTGTATCACAACCTGTTAATCTCTGACTCTATCACAACATGTTCATATCTGACTCTATCACACACAACCTGTGCATCACTGACTGTATCACAACATGTTCATATCTGACTCTATCACACACAACATGTTCATCTCTGACTCTATCACAACATGTGCATCTCTGACTCTATCACACACAACCTGTGCATCTCTGACTCTATCACACACAACCTGTGCATCTCTGACTCTATCACACACAACCTGTGCATATCTGACTCTATCACACACAACCTGTGCATCTCTGACTCTATCACACACAACCTGTGCATCTCTGACTGTATCACAACCTGTGCATCTCTGACTGTATAACAACCTGTGCATCTCTGACTCTATCACACACAACATGTTCATCTCTGACTCTATCACAACATGTGCATCTCTGACTCTATCACACACAACCTGTGCATCTCTCACTGTATCACAACCTGTTCATCTCTGACTCTATCACAACATGTTCATATCTGACTCTATCACACACAACCTGTGCATCACTGACTGTATCACAAGCTGTTCATCTCTGACTCTATCACACACAACCTGTGCATCTCTGACTGTATCACAACCTGTGCATCTCTGACTGTATCACAACCTGTGCATCTCTGACTGTATCACAACCTGTGCATCTCTGACTCTATCACACACATCATGTTCATCTCTGACTCTATCACAACCTGTGCATCTCTGACTCTATCACACACAACCTGTGCATCTCTGACTCTATCACACACAACCTGTGCATCTCTGACTCTATCACACACAACCTGTGCATCTCTGACTCTATCACACACAACCTGTGCATCTCTGACTCTATCACACACAATCTGTGCATCTCTGACTCTATCATACACAACCTGTGCATCTCTGACTGCATCACAACCTGTGCATCTCTGACTGTATCACAACCTGTGCATATCTGACTCTATCACACACAACCTGTGCATCTCTGACTGTATCACAACCTGTGCATCTCTGACTCTATCACACACAACCTATGCATCGCTGACACTATCACAACCTGTGCATCCCTGACTCTATTACACACAACCTGTGCATCTCTGACTGTATCACAACCTGTGCATCTCTGACTCTATCACAACCTATGCATCTCTGACTCTATCACAACCACGCATGAGGGAGCGTTTTATAAGGCCAAATAAAACACACAACTGTAATGATGGGTCATAAACCAGGCATCAATAATAACACCATACTTCCTAGCCATCTCATCCATTGAGTTACATTACTGCCTGATTTATGTTCTAATTGGTCGTAGGAGCCATTAGGGCCACAGATGTGTCTGACATACAACAAATAAAGACAGCAAGTAAGAGAAAACACCAAACAACAATATGTTTCTACAACAATAAGATGAAAAACGATAGAAGTATATCGGACATGTACTCCGAACTAATGAAAACAGACTGTATCTACAAGCACTACAATTGGGACCAGATGGCAATAGGAAAAAGTGGAAGCCCAAGAGAGACTCTTCGCAGAACATCCGTCAAAGAAAGCATGCCTATGGGTTTCTACCACATACAAGAATTAAATACAGCAGCATTGCATCTCTCGTACTGGACAACTCTTTCTCCAGTCATATTCACCGTATTCAGTACTGAAGAGAAACAAATACACAGATATATAGATATATAGACAGACAGATATACAGACAGGCAGGCAGATAGACATACAGAAATAGATAGATGGATAGATGGATGGATGGATGGATGGATGGATGGATGGATGGATGGATGGATGGATGGATGGATGGATGGATGGACGGACGGACGGATGGATGGATGGATGGGTGTGTGGATGGATGGATGGATAGATGGATGGATAGATGTATAGATGGATGGATGAATAGATGTTGGATGGATGGAAAAATGGATAGATGGATGGATGGACACATGGATAGATGGATGGATAGATGGATGGATGGAAACATGGATAGATGGATAGATGGATGGATAGATGGATGGATGGATAGATGGATGGATAGATGGATGGATAGATAGATGGATGGATGGATAGATGGATGGATAGATGGATGGATAGATGGATGGATAGATGGATGGATAGATGGATGGATGAATAGATGGATAGATGGATAGATGGATGGATGGATAGATGGATAGATGGATTGATGGATAGATGGATAGATGGATAGATGACATGAAAAAAAACGTAATTGTAGAGATGTATACAGACGATTAGACATGATTCGCAGATGAACTTCCACAAGAGGAGAGAGTTGCCATTTGCGTCTGTACAAACGACTAGCAAGAAGTCTGGTGTAAACTTTCAACTAAATAATGAGGCCCTCAAACTTATTAAATTGCTGAGGCTCATAGTCCCTACGTTTCACGTAGGATTGCGTGCCCTGGCATCTTTCAAGGAGAAAGTCCGAGCACAATTATACTAAACCCCCCCCCCCCATATTCTGGTGGTGTTTTTTTTTTATCTTACTGAACATTCTGAAAGCGCTCCAGAAGATAATGGTTAAGACAACCCCAGAGTGGACCATTGCGCCTGTGTGTTATAGGATGTTGAAATGGAAGCAAAGAATAGTAGCACTGTGATCTGTCATGCATATCGTAAGAAGCGGCCGAGGAGGTTTGGAGTGTACTGAGCTGCCCCATCCTGTAGGACAAGGTGACATAATCATCATCATGTGACATATTCTTTCCAGAACGCGATCTTCCTTGTGGATTCTCTGAACACTCCGCGATTCTGGGCGAATTGACCGGCCGCAGCTAGAGACAGGTTTAAACAATCTGATATATCACTGCACAATCGTCGCCTTGGACGCCCTCTTCCCCTGTTGCAGCTAACTCTGCATTCAGCTATTAATCTTTCCATGCTGTTATGTCCTTTTATATGACCAATAAAAGCGACATATTTCTTGTTAAGATTTTGTTAAGGAACCACCGTTTCAACGCCCATTGATCTTAAAATTGTACTTACTGCGCAAAACTGAAATCCAACATGTAGATCCAGGAAAAGGGTAATAAAGTTTTGCGGATACTAGATAAAGGCCTTTTGGTCTAAACGTCGATTTGTGTGTGTCATTATGTGTGTTATCTAGTATCAGCAAAACTTCATTACCCTTTTCCTGGATCTATTCATTGATCTTAATACTGCTTGATTTGTATTTTAAGTTTTCCATGGTATACATAAAGTTCGGTGACATGATAGCCATGATTAAATGATGTGTGTCGCAGTCACAGCCAAGCTGTAGACCATGACCAAACACACCTTCCTCTCTGGACTGTATCCTGCTATCTAGCAGGAGTGTGAGAACGAACTCAGGAAAAGACATGCAAGTAGATCTTCATTTGGTCACATCCTAAGATTCCTGGTTATACCTGGTTAATAGTTCTTGGTTATACCTATTGATTATACCTGTTAAATAACCCTTAGTTCCACCTCTTCAAATGTTCTTTATACCTATTGATTATACCTGTTAAATAACTCCTAGTTCCACTTCTTCCACAGTTCTTGGTTATACTTGTTAAATAACTCCTAGTTCCACCTCGCCAACAGTTCTTGGTTATACCTGTTAAATAACTCCTAGTTCCACCTCGCAAACAGTTCTTGGTTATACCTGTTAAATAACTCCTAGTTCCACCTCGCCAACAGTTCTTGGTTATACCTGTTAAATAACTTGGTTATACCGTTACTGGTTATAACTGGTCAACAATTTCTGGTTATACCTAATCAAAACTTTCTGGTTACAACTGGTCAACAGTTTGTGGTTGCACACGATCAACAGTTCTTAGCTCTAGGTGGTTTACAGGTTACAACTGGTCAATCAGCGAGCTGTATGTACCACAAGCATGTACACCCTTGGACATTTGCTTGGAGAGAGTGATCATATATATGTGTGTGTGTGTGTGTGTGTGTGTGTCTACAGTGAGTACAACGACGTCTGCTCATATCCAGTGACTCAATATCACATGCATAGAGTCCGTTTTAAATGACTCAGTATCAAATGGATAAGGTCAGTTTTCAATGACTCAGTATCAAATGGATAGAGTCAGTTTTCAATGACTCAATATTAAATACACGGTAAGTTTTCACTGACTATTACTTGGCATTAAAAAAATATCTTCAGAAATACGTTCATGACATGTCACAGAGAAACAGTTGGAAATCACTCAACCAACAAAGCATGCCGTCTCCTCCCCAATGTTTCTTCCTTGTCTAACACACTCTCTGGTGTCAGCAATTAAACATAGGCCTACGATTTTAAAATTTGAATAAGTTCACAACTTAACTCTTGACCTGTTAAATGATGAATTCTTCCTGGGTAGAAATGGGTTGTATTGTAAACATTAACATTACTATCAAACACGGTCAACTGTTGTATATAAATGCAAATCTGTCTATATATTTGTAATCCAGTACACGTAAGAAATTAAATAAAGTGTAAGGTAACACAGTAAGACTATTATTAAGCTATATTTTCCATTGACAAACTTAAAGTTGTGAAACATGGACAATGACATCTACAAAGGAAAAGAAAATATCAGTATTTCAAATGAAATTTTATGGAATGGTCCTAAGAATATTATGGACAGAAAGACAATCCAACACAGGCGTCCGTAAAGACCGGAGCATGAAGCAAGTTGGCTCCTCAAAACTATCAAAAAGGCACGCACTATATAGATAATAATACGCTTTGACATAAACAAAAATGAAACAATTCATAAGTTGAAAGTTGCGTGATTCAATCAAAAAGAAGTAAATCCACCACTAAACAAACTACCATGTTTTTAATATTATAAAAAAGATACACTGTGTGTTTAAAAAGATTAATAGGGAAACGTTCCAGGGACAAGAGTAATACACATACTAAGGATCAGGGCCGGATTTAGACTTGATAAGGCCCTAAGCTATTTGAGGCTATTTGAAATATGGGGTCTTTTAGAAGTCCAGATTATATTTTATAAGTCAGTGCTAAATATGATTTTCGGATACCTAGAGGGGGCCCTAAGCTATAGCTTGTATAGCTTATACGTAAATCCTGCACAGCCAAGGATCATCTCATGACATCAAAGACATTTTGAATATGACAATGAAAAAAAGGTTGGATAGCTTGTACATAACTGGAAGACTTACAGAGTGGTTGTGAAGACAACGTTCTCCAAAAGACATGTCACATTGACGAAAACATTGTCATATAATAAGCACACAAAAAAAGTAGACAGACATAAGCAAAATGTAAGTAAAACTGTGCGTAAAAACTTAAAGAGCGAGTAATAAATAAGTAGAAAAATGTACTTAAAAAAGTAAATTTAACTGTAAAAATTGAACGTAAAAAAGTAAAAATATAAAGTAAAATGACAGTTAAATGAAAGTAAAAAGTGCGAAACAAGCGAGTAAAAAGTAAAAAAAAAAAGATAATTAAAAGTAAATTAAAAAGTAAGCAAAAAAATAAGTAAAACGTTAGTAAAAAGATACGAAAATAAATAAGAGAGTAAAAAATTAAAAACTGTAAAATAAAAGTAAGTAAGTAACAAAGTAAGTAGGTAAGAAATTAAGTAGGTAAGAAAGTAAATAGGTAAGATAGTACGTAGGTAAGAGCGTAAATAGGTAAGAAAGTAAGTAGGTAAGAAAGTAGGTAGGTAAGAATGTAAATAGGTAAGAATGTAAATATGTAAGAATGTAAATAGATAAGAAAGTAAATAGGTAAGAAAGTACGTAGGTAAGAATGTAAATAGGTAAGACAGTAAGTACCGGTAAGATTCCTACTTGTGATGATTAAGTCTGAACGATCTCTCTAGAAACTGTGGTTATGCTCATAGGCTCATCAGCTAGCTCTTGACCATAGACACCTGCATGTCTGGACACGAATCTGATGGTCATTTTCTGCTCACAAATCCCCCTAACACCAAATCACCGACAGTGGATGACTCCCATTTAAACGTTGCCGAAATGATTCATTGAGTCACTTGCCACGCGTGGGTGAGAGGAGTCATGTGACATCAGCCATAGCTGTACATCGATCACATCTGTTGATATAGATCACAGGGCTTCTGCAAGTTGTGTGGTAGAGACACCGCTAGACTCTCTTCACGGGGTAATATGTGTGTCTATATGCGGTCACATCTAGGCTTATGCCATTTGGGATAAATTATTATTGTAGATCTGTTTATGTTGTTCGTCCATCACAAATGATGATGACCATTTCTTACATCCAATTTTGAAAATTCAGTTAGAGTTATGTCCTTGATTATGAGTTCGTAGATGGCTAATGAGCCGTATTCGAGCTGTAAATGTCATTGGACAGTTCGGACATGGAATGACCACTGTAGACGGATCTTGGTCTATCCGTGACTTTCTAGCTGCTCTCCGCTGTTGAGCTGCTGCATTTCTCTTCTTTTCACAAGATGATGCGCTTTTGTTTTATTGTAGAACGCCATGTAGATCTATTTTATACAAGTTCTTCCCATGTATCGTGGTCTATTTCAAAGGCTTTCAGTGAGATAAATTGTAGATATATTGTAGATATATTGTAGATATTATTGTACTATTATCTTGTAGTATGAATGAAGTAGTACACAATCAGAATGAATGAAGACAGAATTCCACGTCAAGTCTTTACATGGTCACCGAGGGGCAAGAGAAAAAGGGGAAGACCATAAACAACACTGAAAAGAACTATCGAAAAAGAAATCACAACAGCTGGTATGAAAATGAACGATCTGGAACAACTGGCTGTTGATCAACAAGCATGGAGAGATATGACATTTGTCATATATGCCAAGCTTGGCATAAGAGGAAAATGATGATGATGATATAGTAGTATGGATTCTTCCCATCTCCCCCCCCCCCTATATTAGCATGGATTCTCTCCCCTATAGTAGCATGGATTCTCTCCCCTATATTAACATGGATTTTCTCCCCTATATTAACATGGATTCTCTCCCATATATTAACATGGATTCTCTCCCCTATATTAACATGGATTCTCGCCCATATATTAACATGGATTCTCCCCCCTATATTAGCATGGATTCTCCATTAGCATGGATTCTCTCCCCTATATTAGCATGGATTCTCCCCCCCCCCCTATATTATAAATTAAATTGGTTCCTATGAAACTTCCGGAAGCGGAAATAAAAAGCTAGGGATAACTATTAATGAATTGAACAACAACACAGTCAATCTGCCAACAATGAAGCAAACATAAAATTAGACCGGAGTATCAATCTATACAACAAGCACAAATCTACACACTAAAAAAAAGTCTTTCTCAACCCGACAAATGCAGAGATAAACTGCAAACAACAAATTAATGAAGAGATATGAAGAGGCATGGTGATAAACTTCAACAAACTACCCAACCAATAAAGAGATATACTTCAACTAAAATCCCGTCAATGAAGCAATTAAATATAAAAAGACGAATCATTCAAACTAATACCTCATTCAACATTCTAGTCATTTAACACCACAACCGATAAATAATCCGATATTGAATTTCCTAAAAAAAAACAATCCAACGAACAGCATAAACAGCTCAGTAAATAACCCAAACAAATCAATCAAAAAACAACTAAACACACTAATCAACAACGCATACCACAAACGTAACAATAAACATACAACGTTAATTAAAAACAAACTATCCAAATATACGATGACGACCCTTCCACACACATTACAACAGCGGTGTAGTTCCTCCACATTGTTTTTGACAGGTCCCTCACATCCTGACCTTAGCTCTTACTGTCTCCGTTTGCCATCAATCTCAGTCTAAATAAAAGTAGGTTATATGTATGGCCACAACCCAAAACATACACCCTCTGCGTGCTGCATGTTTCCCCTGGTTTAATACGAACAGAACATATTCTATAATTGTTCTAATGTGTTCTTATTTTTGCAGTCACTTCAACTTCTCATCCCTCTAGAGGATATATCTAAGAGTGGATCTGTGAAAGATAATACTACAGTGAGATGTATTGGTAATAGTATATCTTTAGAATGGAATGACTACAGTGAGGTGTATTGGTAATAGTAGATCTTTAGAATGGAATGACTACAGTGAGGTGTATTGGTAATAGTAGATCTGTAGGAAGGGGGATGACTACAGTGAGGTGTATTGGTAATAGTAGATCTGTAGGAAGGGGGATGACTACAATGAGGTGTATTGATAATAGTAGATCTTTAGAATGGAATGACTACAGTGAGATGTATTGATAATAGTATTGCTAAACTATCGAAGGGGAAGAAGAAGAAGCAAAGGAGGACAAATAAAGAAATGGACAGACAACATCAAGAAATGGATAGTACAAGATATTTCCACACTCATCCGCATCGCTGAGGATAGAATTCACTGGAGGACTCTGTGTGCTGTGGCGTCCAATGTGGTACCCCTAATACCCTGAAGGGTTACGGGTATATTAATTGATTGCTAATAGTATAACTGTAGAAGTGGATGACTACAGTCTTCTTCTTTCTCTTCTCATGTACCTTTCGGTGTTGAGGGCAGAGTGATTGTACGGCCTTTTGCCCTTCTATTTGCCTCTTCTGCTGTTATATTTCCGAGTGTCTCTAATACACTATTTATCCACCTTTTACGAGGGCGTCAAATAGGTCGCCTGTTTTCGTATCGTTTGTTAAATGTTTTTTTGGATAATACTTCGCTCTTTCTGTCTGGTTATGTGGCCGTACCATTTAACTTGTTGTTTCTGAACGTATTCTATAATGACTACAATGAGATGTATATAGTCAATTTAATGATGGGATTAACAAGCATATTGAGACGTCTAAATGTATTGTGGTAGAATGTGGTGCAGGCAATTATAACTTACTTCCATAGAAATACTCCAAACGGTTTAACAGATATATTGTATCAAAATCAGATAAACTTAAAGTTTGGTTAAGGTTTCTCCACACTCATTGGCATCCCTGAGGGTAGAATTTACTGAAGAACTCTTGTGTGTTGACGCGTCCAATGTAGCACCCTTACGACCTTAACAGGTTATGGTTTTATTTATGGATGTATATAGATAAAAGTGGATCTATTGAGAGAAGTGACTGAGTTGTTTGGTTTAGTGAAATGCATCTTTTATGGTGTAGCACTTTCTTTTCATCCTCGATTATAGTTCATGTCGGTTATATCAGAGCTTTTTACTATATGAATAGGGGCAGATGAGCGTAGTGGTTAAGGCACTGGCTTCGCATATGATGGGTTCATTCCCCAGTTGAGGCGGAAATGTTTTTTTAGACTGCAACAGCTCCCGGGTCGACCCAGCCTAGAATTGTTTACCGGATTAGTCCGGGAAGTAAAGACTGCGAGGGAGAGGAGATGGCTACCCCCTTCATATAGCAGAGCTACTGAAATGTGAGATCGCTAACATATCACAAACTACTGCATTAACAAATGATATGGGTTAACTTTACTTTACTTTACCATATGAATAAAGTCAAGAGTCTTGGCACCATTTTATCATCAGATGCCAGCTGCTCCAATGAGATAAAGATTCTTGATTCTTGATTAAAAACTGGACTCACCGCACGTGGTGCATTCTCATAAATGCTCCGCCCTCTGCTCCAGCAGCCATTCGACTCGATGGTGTTTCGAGTCTTATGCTGCCGAAACAGACGTCGACATCAGGGCACAACTCTGGCCCTTGCGACAGGTTTCTTTGTTGTTCCGCCCACCCATACCGTGCCCGTAACTAGTTCAAGCACAACGTCGGCCTGTCAATGAGATAAAGAACACAAGCCAAATCAGCATTTGAAAAAATGAGAATAGTTATTATGCAATGGAGTAGTTTCAATACATACGCGAGTTCGCAATGATTCTTCGTTATGATTCACAATGGACGCTAAAAAGCTGATTGTGAGTTGGAATGGATGAATCTGAGATGTTGATTGTGAGAAGAATGATGAGAACTACATGGGCAGCCAAGAAAACTAACGTAGAAGTTGCCAGAGATGCTGGAGACAAATTACAAGTAAAAACAAAAGACAAATTATCGCAAAAATTAGAAGCAGACAGTCAAGATGTTTTGGACATATGATGAGAAAAAGCAAAACCAGAATATTTAGAAATCACCGGAAGGATCAAAGAAAGAAGAGACAGAGGAAGACAAAGAGAGAAATTTCTGGATGGGTTATCACTGTGGCACGAGAGAATGTCACGAACTTAACTTACTAAGAAAACGAGACAGAGTTGCGGAGAAACATGATCACCTACGCCACTCAGCATGGCACTTGATTAATTTTTACCATAAAATATAATGGAGGTAGCCAAGTAGCCATGTTACAGTGACGTTGTAGTAGATGTATAGAAAATGTCGACAAAAGTGATATGTAGAAACTTGTAAAATATGTGTTTATCTGCATACAGAAGGTCTGGTGGTCTCACCAGTGACCACACCAGACCAACCACCATGACACCGTGAACACCACCTAGCAGATGGTATGCTTTTATAATGATATTGTTTACTTGTGGAAGGCATACGGTAATTTTCTATAAAATTATATTTTTACCGTAACTTAGTAGTATTTACTGCACCTCCGAAAAACAAAATCCTTATCCCAACCATGGATTGAACCGAGGACCTCAGTCTTCTGAGACCGGAGTTCTAGCCACAGGGCAACGCACTCCACGATATTATGCAGGACCAAAATAGCAACTATGCCCAAAACAGAACCTGAACATTTTTTGCAAATCGACCCGCTTTTACATGACCACACCAACTACAATTTTATACCCCACATCCAGAGACGAATCATTAAGGGTGGTCCTTATAACATAACGAGCCCAAAGTCTGTCTTCTCACATACACAAATTAAACGTCTGTCTACTTTCACACACCAAACCGTAGTGAACTTTCCTGGCAGAAGCGACAACACAAAAGACGGTGACCTTCCAGCAGTATGTTTTTAAAAAGAAAAAAAATTAAACCCTAATACTGCAAAAAATGAGTGTTATCTCGTAAATTTTCTCACGTTACTCTGTGCTTGGGTTTCATAACGATTCAAGGTCTGAATATGTCATTGCTGAAGTGGCAGGCCATTCTGCAATATTTTTACGGTTCGGGAGTCAACAGATTTGAGGTCTCTTTTCCCTTGTAGTTTGTAAAGGCTGTTAAAGTTAATCAAGTGGTTGCGTGCAGTGCAAACTTTTACGCCAAGTTGGTCTATTCTACTCAATAATGTAGAGTGACTAGGTTTTCTAGGTGACGAGTCCAACTTTCACAACAAGTTACGGTCCAACTTTCACATCAAGTTAGAGTTCAACTTTCACAACAAGTTACGGTCCAACTTTCACATCAAGTTAGAGTTCAACTTTCACAACAAGTTACGGTCCAACTTTCACATCAAGTTAGAGTTCAACTTTCACAACAAGTTACGGTCCAACTTTCACATCAAGTTAGAGTTGAACTTTCACAACAAGTTACGATCCAACTTTCACATCAAGTTAGAGTTCAACTTTCACAACAAGTTACGGTCCAACTTTCACATCAAGTTAGAGTTCAACTTTCACAACAAGTTACGGTCCAACTTTCACATCAAGTTAGAGTTCAACTTTCACAAGAAGTTACGGTCCAACTTTCACATCAAGTTAGAGTTCAACTTTCACACCAAGTTAAAGTTCAACTCTCATGACAAGTTAGAGCTCAACTTTCACAAGTTATGGTCCAATTTTCACATCAAGCTAAGGCCCAATTTTCAAACCATGTTAGGGTCCAATTTTCAAACCATGTTAGGGTCCAACTTTCACACACAGTTAGGGTCCAAATTTCACATCAAGTTAGAGTCCAACTTTCACACACAGTTAGGGTCCAATGATGTCAATTGCTTCTATGCTTCTTTCAACTAAAGAAACTTACGTTACTGCGTGTTTTCATGTTAAGAAGTGATGTTTTGGCGTCTATACAACATCAATAACTAATGTGCTTGTTTGAGATCTGTATTTCTTCACTTATTCTCATACTCCTACAGTTTTACAGGATGTAGTCCAGAGAACGGAATGTATTATATAACAGTCGATCTTTACCTGGCTGCGGTTGAATCATGGCTTACGGCTTGGTTGCGATATCTGCGCTTTTCGGTCCAACACATCCGATTTTATCATGGCTGTTAGGTTTTGCCAACATAAAAAACTACGGTAAAAGGTTCAGAATGTTTTCCATTATGATCATTAATGTCTAATTAAGAACATTAGCGGAATTTTCTTCACTTGTATTATAAGGGATTCAATTATAGAAAGATAGATTATGTGCCAGACATTGTATCTTCTGCTGTTGTACAACCGAAGCTAGATGTGTCTATCCATTGGCGTTCATTAAGCGGCGATACAACGCCAATCCGTTCTCTGGATTACAACTTGCTTGAAATCTAGTGTGACATCATTGTCCTGCTACAAAAATCTAGTGTGACATCATTGTCCTGCTACAAAAATCTAGTGTGACATCATTGTCCTGCTACAAAAATCTAGTGTGACATCATTGTCCTGCTACAAAAATCTAATGTGACATCATTGTCCTGCTACAAAAATCTAATGTAACATCATTGTCCTGCTACAAAAATCTAATGTGACATCATTGTCCTGCTACAAAAATCTAATGTAACATCATTGTCCTGATTCAGAAAATCCAAATGAGTCTGACAAAAAAAAAGGTAACAAGGTAAAGAAACTGTTGCTGCATTTTAGTCATCACTTGAGTTGTAAATGTCTGGTTATCCCACTGGAATATCTCTATTTTGTATAGAGACATCATTGAGGAGAAATCTACGTAAATATCCTGAGAAAATTCACCATTCTAGAGCTCGTACCTCCCCTGAAGCGGTTGTATACTGTTAAATTTAATGAAATATCCCGGGGTCTCAATGATAAATTAGAAGATTCTCTCTTCAGTTTGTTTCGTAGTTCTTCTTCTTCAGTGTTCATTCTCAAACTCCCGCTGTATCTCCCTTGTGATGGTGTTCCTTCTTCGCAAGCGAAGATTTGCATGGCATGAAAAACATTAAATGCGATTTAAATTTATTTTTTTAAAATTAATAAATAATAATGAAAATTGGTAATTAATTAATTAGGTTTGTGAGTTAGTAGATGCCCGATGAGTCCGATTCGTGCACGGAAAGTTCTATTGCAGTGCATGCAGGAGTGCTGAAGGTTCGGGGTAGGAGAATTTTCTGATTTGTCCTTTCGCTTCTTGCGCTTGTGGATTACCCGCACTGTTCTTTCTTTTTCAAATTTCGTGATGCCAGCAGTGATCTAGGTGTGCCAGGCTGAGCGATCAAGTGCTGTAGTCTCACAGGAGCTAAGATCGATGCTGCAGTGCTTGATAGAGCTTGTTAGGTGATCCTTGAAGCGTTTTTCCTGCCCTCCACTTGAACGTTTACCTTCGCACAGCTCCCCATAGAATAGTCGCTTGTCTGGCATACGAACGATGTGACCAGTCCAGCGGAGTTGGGGCCTAGTCAGCATTGCATGGATGCTTTGCATACGGGACTTCTGAAGAATTTCCGTATCTGGTACACGATCCTGCCAAGTACTCCCATGAGGTTTCGTAGGCACCGAAGATGAAAAGAGTTAAGCTGTAGAGCATGTCTCGCATAGACAGTCCTTGTAACAGGACCATGGTCCTATTAGATTTCCTGCAGGATGTAGTCCAGAGAATGAAAATGCGAGTCGCCGTTTTATTTGCGCCAATGGCCCGACACATCCGTCTTCGGTGAGATATCGTAGTTCAGAATGTAGTCTTCTTTATTGATTCCCTGAAATTTTCATGTGCACTAAAGATCTGTGACAGCAAAGAAAAGACGAATTTCACATTATGATGTACATTATACACTGTCATCCTGGGTGACCCTTTCCATCTGATAGAAGTTTCAGATGTTTATTCTCTCTCTCTCTCTTCCCCTCTCTCCCTCTCTTTCTCTCTCTGGTTATTATTCCATCTCTCTGGCCGTTTAAAGATTGTTATTATTCCATCTCTCTGGCTGTATATCTGAAATTTTGTTATTATTCCATCTCTCTGGCTGTATAAAAATTGTTATTATTCCATCTCTCTGGCTGTATAAACATTGTTATTATTCCATCTCTCTGGCTGTGTATCTGAAGCATTTAGTGTAGAAAGATCTCCTCGAATCTCTATGCTCTACAATCCTGATGAGCATTGAGATGTAGATGTTTGGTAACTTCACACACTCTCCAGTCCTTATCGTTATCTATTCATGTTTTGTTCTTGCCACAACGTCTTTATCAACCATCCACCGTACCTTGAAGAACATCCTTTGTCATGAAAGAATATCTCATCGCGTGCCCGTACCACAAGAGTGTACGATGTGTCACGGCAGTTAACACTGGCTCTTAGGACCAAATATTACGTTAATTCTATCACACACAAACACATTGGTCTTATAATAAAGCCTGATTCCATTGTCTGAATTACTGAATATATGTATCCGCCGAAGACGGATGTGTCGAGGCATTGGCGTAAATAAAAACTGAGACACAACGCATTCCTATTTTCTGGACTACACCCTGCTGGAAATCTAGTTGGAACATTGTCCTGCTATAAGAGAGATCCAGTGGGAGTTTGAGAATGAACGCTGAAGAATAAGAAGAAAACATGTATCAGGTTCAATGTTGTCAGCTATTGGGTCCCTGTATGTATGAAACTGTTGCCTCCCAATGTGAGAATCCCCGCGTATATTTCCACACGTAAATGTTGTGCAAACATTGAATATGGTGGAAACATTTGTTGACTGCTACCTTCTGTGTTAGTATTTGCTCAAGGCTAGGCAACACAACATATGATGGAACGTTGCTGTACTTGCAACACAAATAACATTATCACCCTACTATCGTCTTTAATTATTACATCTTTCCCGTTGTATTGTATTTTGATGGTGGTATAATCTTTTCCTGTGAATGATATGTTGGTGATAGAGTAATTGTTTCCTGTGAATGGTATGTTGATGGTTGTATAATCTTTCCCATTGTGTGGTATGTTGATGGTTGTATAATCTTTCCCGTTGTTTGGTATGTTGATGGTTGTAGAATCTTTCTCGTTGTGTGGTATATTGATGGTAGTATAATCTTTCCCGTTGTGTGGTATCTTGGTGGTGGTATAATCTTTCCCGCTGTGTGGTATGTTGATGGTTGTATAATCTTTCCCGTTGTTTGGTATGTTGATGGTTGTATAATCTTTCCCGCTGTGTGGTATGTTGATGGTGTTATAATCTTTCCTATGCAATTTGTCTTAACTTTTATGTTTGTAAACTTAATTTATTGAGGTTTAAGTAAGTTATGTGATTGTGTAAAACAGTAAATATAGCTCCAAATACGAAGTTAATTATAAAGGTTACTGAATATAACAATCAATATAAATAAATCAGAAATAACAATAAAACAAAGAACAAAGACAATGTTCGACGTGTCGGTCCTTTTTTGGGACCTTTGTCAAGAAACAAAAACCAATTAAGACAATACAAATATAAAAATACAACAATGCCACGACTTGGACAATGGTTTTCCTACAAAAACCATTGCCAAAGTGGCCATTTTGTCGCGGCTTTTTAGATTAGGTGTAGAATTAGGTGCGTTCAATATTGACAGACAGAAATGGGTATAGGAAAAATAATGAGATTGAAATGCAAAGTGTAAGATGAAAAATAAAGAAAGGGGACACCACTTCACGATGCCAAGAATGGGGTAGGGGGCGGGAAATAAAAGAGAAAAGAAAGAGAAAGAAATTAGTACACAGGAGGGGGGGAACTACAAATAGATACAGAGAACACAAATGTGCAATGAAGAATAAACATGCACATATACATACAAATATATAAATATATATATATATAAGTACATACTGATATGAAATAAATCTTTGTTTTATTGTTATTTCTGATATATTTATATTGATAGTTAGGCTACATTCAGTAAACTTTATAATTAACTTCGTATTTACCTCTTATTTGTCTGGTAACTGCGGTACTTTCCATTTTGTCGGACATCCTCCGATATTTTGGTTATTTATATTTATAATATAGATCTAGGAACTTGCAGAATAACAATAAGTGGGAGGGAATGAAAGGAGAGATGGGGAAATAAAAATAGAGATAGAGGAAGAGGGAAAATACTTAGAAAGAGGTAGAGTGAGAGATATGGAAGAGAGAAGAAAAATATAAATAGGAATGAGATAAGGTTAGATATATATAAGGAGAGATATTCAGGTATATAAGGAGAGACAGTGAGATATATATAGAAAGAACTTCATATATATAAGGGGAGACATTAGAAGAGAATGTTATTTTGTACAGATGTAAAAAAGAGAGAATGTTCTAGTGTATTGATGTAAAGAAGAGAGAATGTTCTAGTGTATTGATGTAAAGAAGAGAGAATGTTCTAGTGTATTGATGTAGAGAAGAGAGAATTTTCTAGTGTATTGATGTAAAGAAGAGAGAATGTTCTAGTGTATTGATGTAAAGAAGAGAGAATGTTCTAGTGTATTGATGTAAAGAAGAGAGAATGTTCTAGTGTATTGATTTGGGCTCTGACCATAACGTACAACAACAACAATTAGGGAGGGGGGTCTGAAAAAGTTTGATGGGGGGGGGGGGGGTGACGTGTGTGGGGTGACAAAGCTGAAGACAACAATACACTGTTTTTATACATTAATTAAATCGAGTGAATTTGGACATTCAGATGCTGGTAAGCTTGTAGATACACAGACAGACATATGATGGTAAGCTTGTAGATACACAGACATTTGCTGTTAAGCAGGTAGATTCAAAGACAGACAGACATAGGCTGGTAATCAGGTATGTACACAGTCAGGTATATACAATCACAGACACAGATGGACAGAAGCAGGTAGACAGACAGGTGCTCATGCGGACATGTACGATTAGATGCACAGAAAGACGTATACAAGCAGAGCCTCAGATAGATGCAGGTAAACGTACAGACGTGTGTAGAAACACAGACAGACAGATTCAGGCAAGGTGTCAGCCACACAGACCGATAAAAATAGACGGTCACAATAATAATAATAATAATAATAATAATAATAATAGTAAGACCCTTAACCCACCAGGGTCGTAGGCGTATCACACAGGATACATCAGCACAAAAAATCTCCCGAACACTCTGTTCTCAGCCAATCGAAGGAGTGTAGAAAAATCATCACACCAAGACCATTCCGTAGTGTTATCACTCTAGGATTTTCTTTCAGCATCTATTGTTCTTCCACCCTCGATTGTTCTATGCAAATAGTTTCAGAAAGTAAGTCTTGTCTTGTTACATGTCCAAACTAACACAGTTTACGCCGTTTCACCGTTTCACAGGCGAACATTTATACAGAAAAATACCGGTTAGCAGACACACATCAAGGTAATATCAAAATTGTAGACAAACAAATAGATGCATATACACAAGCGCTTACATATAAACAGACAAAAAACAAATAGACATACACAATCTAACTGTCATGCCTGCACCTAATGACATAAAGCTTCATTTCAAATGCAGAGACCCTCAATTACTTTGGTATGTTTTATTACAGACGGAGTCGAGGCCGAACGTGACAGTAATTAGTAATAGTTTTGTTGTTTCGTATTCCAGAGAAGGTTTGATTTTTATTTCTTTGAAATATTTACATTAGATCGTGTTCTTTTACTTCTCATTACTTCTGGGCTCCATACGATCTTTGAGTTCAACTTCTAACGTTGTTTGGCCTTAAAGTAGAAAGGGATCTGGCTGTGTTTGGGCGTTTGTGAGCAAAGGTTGGGGGTTCTTTGCCAGGAAGCAAATGTTGAAATAAGATTTCCAGGGACAAAACCAGAAAGAAGAAATAAAGTAGGAGAGAGAAAAAGTGAGGGAGACATAAGGAGGAAAAAAAATTATGATGAATAAATGTGCTGAAAAAATAACCAGGTAAAAAGTTTCAATAATATGTACTCACTGCGGCAAAACTGAAATCCAACAGGTAATA
This sequence comes from Meghimatium bilineatum, assembly GCA_034231615.1. Taxonomy (NCBI): domain Eukaryota; kingdom Metazoa; phylum Mollusca; class Gastropoda; order Stylommatophora; family Philomycidae; genus Meghimatium; species Meghimatium bilineatum. Next base: position 32,026,648 of record CM067309.1, read on the forward strand.
CTTGAAAGAGGGTAATGAAATTTTTCTAATCTTTGGAAAAACATATAATCGCACACACACAAGTCGACGTTTTGACTATATAGCCTTTATCAAGATATCATACACATGTGCATAAAAAAGAAGGTACAGTAACAACACAACTGACGTTCATATGACCTAGCAAAATGTGACATTTATATATGTTTCCAATATTTAGCAAAACTTCATAAACTTGTTTCGAGCTATATTTGTAAGAAGTTTCAATTTAGTTTTGATTATTTTATTTCTTGTATATACTATTAGAAGATTTTCATATCTTTCTTTGGTAGAATTGAAGCTTTTGTTAGTTTAATTTGCTGCTGAAGTATCATGTGGTAACTCAATGGCTCTCAACATTTCTGAGCTCGTGGCTCCCGTTTAGGATTATCCCCCCTCCCCTCACCTCCATATATTCCTAGCTTTAGAAATAGTATGTAGAGTGTCTCCATTACATATAAATATAATAGCATTAAAAATAGAATTGATTAAGTCGAACTTCTGTGACCCCCCCCCCCCCTTTCCTAGATGGTCTGTGTTCTCCAGATTATAAAGAATGTCTCCCTGTAAATCGCGGCAACCCACTGAGGGTCCATAAGTCCACATTGAAAACCTCTGGTGTAATTCTCTGGTCTTATACGTTACGCATTTTTATGTTGTACTGTGCTGTTACAGTCTTGATTAAAAACTAGCTTTGCTGCACATGGGGCACTCCCATAAGTGTTCCGCTCTTCGTTCCTGCAGCTATCCCAGTGTATGTAGACTCAGAGTCCCGGTCAGGTGTTGATTGTGTGATCTTCTTGGTCATCCGAAAAATATTACTTTTCCTCCCCCCCCCCCCTTCTAGATACTTTCATTTCTGACATTCTTTGATTCTTTGCATATGTACGTTCTCCGAGGCCTGACAACCGTCCATTTTCAACACGTGTTATCTAGTTGTATTATTACTTTAGTTAGTGATTTCTTCTCAATGTCTATCTCCAACCATTCACTGACCTTTCCTATTTCCTCAAATTCATATATTCTTCGCAGTGTGTCTTCAGCCTCCGCCATCCATGATCTGTCACGCTTGATTTGTTTTTCCTTTGACTTATCTAGACGTTGGTGTAATGGGTGGTGGTTGTATTCTGTCACTTTAAGGTACGACTTAACTTGTGCTACCTGATGTCGCACTCTAATGCTGGGGAGATCAAGCAGAAATCTCATAGCAGAGATGGGTGTATCCCTTGTACACACCAATATCGCTCTCATTGCTTCATTTGGAACTTTTGCCAATCTATCGACTTGTGTCTCTGACAGTGTTAGTAGACCGTGGCCATAATCTATCACGGATAGCACTTGTAGAAGCAGAAACAGTACCCATTGCAATATATCGAAGGTCGCCATAAACTTGATAACACTAATCCCTCTTTTAGCCTTCTGAATCATATTTGTGACGTGTTTGTTGAATGAGATACTTCTATCAAAGATTATACAAAGATATTTAAGATCCTGTTTTCTTTCAATGAATGAGCCTATGCAACTGACAGCTCGCAATGTGTCACTGACCAAATTATTATTTAAGGAGTACCAGACTACCTTTGCTTACTAGGGATTTATCACATCGTTGTATGTTCTGTACCATATCGACAATTGATCTAGTCCACACTGTACATTGTCAGCGATATATGTTCTGTTCCTGCCCATGTTGTATAGTAGGATATTATCAGCTTATGTTAGAACTCTGCAATTGTTTAACGCTGTAACACTATGTTACAGTTACGTAATTCTACTGCACCTAGTTGTTACTTTTACGTAATGTTACTCTAATGTGGTGCTATTGTACCATGTGTTATTGTACCTTGATGGTATTACCTTGTATTACTGTCTCATTGTACCTTGATGTTATTATTACCTGTGCTATTGTACCATGTGTTATTGTACCTTGATGGTATTACCTTGTATTACTGTCTCATTGTACCTTGATGTTATTATTACCTGTGCTATTGTACCATGTGTTATTGTACCTTGATGGTATTACCTTGTATTACTGTCTCATTGTACCTTGATGATATTATTACCTGTGCTATTGTACCATGTGTTATTGTACCTTGATGGTATTACCTTGTATTACTGTCTCATTGTACCTTGATGTTATTATTACCTGTGCTATTGTACCATGTGTTATTGTACCTTGATGGTATTACCTTGTATTACTGTCTCATTGTACCTTGATGATATTATTACCTGTGCTATTGTACCATGTGTTATTGTACCTTGATGGTATTACCTTGTATTACTGTCTCATTGTACCTTGATGTTATTATTACCTGTGCTATTGTACCATGTGTTATTGTACCTTGATGGTATTACTTTGTGTTACTGTCTCATTGTACCTTGATATTATTATTACCTGGTGCTACTGCCTGTGGTGGTATTGTAGTTTATGTTATTATTACCAGGTATTACTGTTCCGAGGTGTTATTGTACCTTGATATTATTACCTGGTTTTACTGTCCCATAGTTTTATTGTACACTGATGGTATTATTACCTAGTGTTACTGTCCCGCGGTGTTATTTTACCTTGATATTATTACCTAGTTTTACTGTCCCGAGATGTTATTGTACTTTGATGTTATTATTACCTGGTGTTACTGTTCTACGGTGTTATTGTACCTTGATGTTATTATTACCTGGTGTTACTGTTCTACGGTGTTATTGTACCTTGATGTTATTATTACCTGGTGTTACTGTTCAGTAGTGGTAAATGCCCTTGACAAAGACACTAGGATAAAAAAAACACAGTACATGAAATGAGATGTTTGCGGAAGCTATAAATGTCACCAGAAGAAATCGACAGAGAAATGAAGATATCAGGAAAGAAATAAATATTATCTCAAGTCACGACTACATTGAGACAGCAAATCAGTTGGTTTGGTCTGAGAATGGAACTATCAGAACCAGCCATTCGTACATACATCAGCAGAAGATTTGGTACAAGGCACGAGGGAAACCAAGAACTATATGGGTAGAGAAAATCAAAGAAACATTAAAGAGACACGGGCTGGGCATAATCAATACGATCCAAATGGCCAAAGACGACAACTCCACCCTCTCCACGACGCGCAACGGCACAAGTGGAAATGACAATAGATAGATACATAGAGATTGTTACTGTTCATGGTGTTAATGTTACAAAATTCACCTAATATTAATGTCACGTACTGTTACTGATACATAATGTTACATTTATTTCAAGTAATGCCCCGTTGTTACTATTCCTGGTTCCCAGACCATCTCTCGTCTCCGCTTAAGTTTGTATAATTTGCGAAAGCCAGTTTTGATTTTTTTCATATATACATTTGTTTTTGACGGTAAGAAAGTTTTCATGCAGACAAGATGACCTGCCCAGAGTGTGTGAACATTGTTTACAGTGGGGAAAAGTTGTGCGATTACTCGATCACACACGTATACACACACACACGTACACACACACATGTACCCACAAACTATCTATCTACCTATCTCTCTATCTCTCTCTTCACGATCCAAATTGATAAACAACAAGATATTGATATCCAAATTGATATCCGCCGAAGACGGATGTGTCGGGCCATTGGCGCAAATAAAAACGGCGACACAACGCATTTCCATTCTCTGGACTACATCCTTCTGGAAATCTAATGGGACCATGGTCCTGATACAAGAGATATCCAGTGGGAGTTTGAGAATGAACGCCGAAGAAGAAGAAGAAGATAAACAACAGTATAGGCAGCCTGTTACACATTGACAATATCATATCAGACAAGGAACTGAACATGCATGTGTGAGATACAGGTAACAGACAAGTGATATTGCTTACAGTGACTTGTGTACCAGTCCCGGGTTGCAAATCACGATATTTAGATATATTAGTGGCTCAACTAAGCGACATTACCACTTCAAAGAGTTGGCCAAGATGGGGGCCCAAAGGATAATGTGCTAATTACTTCGCATTGTTTATTCTTCTTCTGTGTTTGCTCTCAAACTCCTGCAGTCTGGAGAATGGAATGCGCTGTGACATCGTTTACATCATTGCTGCGAGTTCTGCGCCCTTCTGCCTGACATATCCAACATCAGCATGGCTTTGGGTCACTTTGGGCATATATGGGATGGCCAACTCCACCCTGTAACCTCCTTAATCGCCTCTTACGACAAGCATGGAAGGTAAACAGCGTTACTATTCTTTGATCTCCTCTCGGGTCCTTGAAACAAACAGGCGTACTTTGTATTTAAGGAAATTAATCAAGGAATAATCAGTAAAATACTTCGTATTTTAGGGACTTACCCAATGGATAATGAGTTAATTACTTCGTATTTGAGAGAATCACCAATGAATAAATTGTTAATTACTTCGTATTTGAAGGACTTACCCAATGAGTAATGAGTTAATTACTTCGTATTTGAAGAAATTACCAAATAAATAATGAGTTAATTACTTCGTATTTGAGGAAATTACCCAAGTGATAATCAGCTTCTTCTTCTTCAGTGTTCATTCTCAAACTCTCACTGCATCTCTCTTACAGCATAGCAGGGTCCTACTAGATGTACAGCAGTCCAGAGAATGGAAATACGTTGTGTCCCCGATTCATCTGTGCCAATGACCCGACACACCTGTCTTCGACACGGATAATCAGCCAATTACTTCATATTGGATGAATTTTGAGAATCTTTTTCTGGGGTTTACCGCTTTAAAAAAAAATGGCTGAGGCTATGATCTTTTGTTGTTTTATTTTTACTTTTATTTTTTTTTAGCTGTTGTTAAATGTCATAGGCAGTTTTTCTAGGGGTGAAGGTTCGACCCCAAACCCACTTATCTAGTTGCTTCTGCAAATGTTTGTATTATATCGGAGATAATAAGATATGAAATAGAAGCAATCGCTAAATAGAAAAGAAACAGAAGAAGACGCAAATAAGAGAAAAACAGAAGATACAAATGTGAGAAAAACAGCAGATACAAATATGAAAAGAAACAGAAGACGCAAATAAGAATAAAAATCGAAGACAGGCGAGAGAAGAAAGGTAAGATATAAACGATAAAAGACAAGGAAGACACACATGAGTGAAGAGGACACAAATGTGAGAAAAGGGAAGATACAAATGAGAGAAAAAAAGGAAGACACAAATAAAAGAAGATACAAATGTGAGAATAAAAGGGAAGACACAAATGAGAGAACAAACAGAAAAAGACACAATGAGAGAAGAAATTCTCATAGAATGTACAACTTCGGTGTACATAAAATGATGTCAGAACAGTTTGATGATTCCGGTAGCTTCAATTTATTCTTGAAAATAGAGATGGAATCAGGGCGACCAATAAATGTTTAGCAATGTGCCACGGGCCCAACAGCAACGGATTTCACATGAGTACAAACATCTTGAGAGCTTGCTTTGTCAAGTGGCTAGCATCGCAGTCAACAGATAGCGTGATCATCTTCTAGTGCAGGCACGCCTAATACACCCCCAAGCTGTAAATAGGAACATAACGTAATAATTTCAGGAAAAATTGTTTGGCAATGAAGTCCTGGCCTTCATTCTACACGTCAAAAAACTATTACGTTGATGAGTCCTACATTCTATAACACTTTGACATTATGTAGGTTATTACTTGACTGGGACCCACAAGGTAGGGATAAAAATACCTGGCAAAGAGCAGCGGAGAAAGTCACTGAAATAGCATGGAATGGCACTCAACTCACCCATGCAGCGGAAAATATTATGACATTCATAGTCTTGAAATCCGCCGAAGACGGTTGTGTCGGGCAATTGGCTAAAATAAACGGCGACACAACGCATTTCCATTCTCTGGAATACATCCTGCTGGACATCTAGTAGGACTGTGATCCTGCTGTGAGGGAGATCCAGCGGGAGTTTGAGAATGAACGCTAAAGAAGTAGAAGTCTTGAAATAGAGGAACACTCGTTTTTAGATTTATTCTTCTTCTTCTTCTGCGTTCGTTCTTAAACTCCTGCAGATTAGCAGGATGTAGTCCGGAGAACGGAATGTGCTGTGTCATGGTTTACAGCATTGCTGCGATATCTGCGCCTTACGGCCTGCCACATCCGACTTCAGCATGGTTTTGGGTCACTGACCCTATATGGGGTGGGACAGCCAATTCCATCCCATAACCTCCTTCGTCGCCTTTTACATATTCGTGGAAGGTAAACAGTGTTGCTATTCGTTGCTCCCTTCAGGCCCCGGCAACGCACGGGCGGTTTTTAGATTTGAAATAGATACAAAACTATCCACAGACAAAACTATCCACAGACAAAAATATCCACAGACAAAACTATCCACACACAAAACTATCCACACACAAAACTATCCACACACAAAACTATCCACACACAAAACTATCCACACACAAAACTATCCACAGACAAAACTATCCACACAAGCGAACATATTATGACATATACAAATACATAATGGCTTAGAACAGTGTTTCCCAACGTGGGGCGCACGCATTGAAGGGGGAGGGGAAATTTGATTCTTCAATGAGGGGGGGGGGAGGTTATTTAAACACAAGTTTTAGGGAATAATTCAATTTTTTAATATTAAAAAATATGTATAAATTACATTGGCGGAAGGGGGGAGGGAACACAATTTTTAAAAATACTTAGGTTGGGGATGGTTTAAAAAAAAAAGATTGGGAGGGAAACACTGATTTAGAGAGATTTACCATGGAAGGAAAGATCCAATGAAACGAACAAGAAACAAGTTAAGACTACGATGGACACATTGTATCAAGTAATTTATTAATATAAAACTGGAAGAAGTTGGACAGCTAGAACAGAACCGGAAGACATACATAGTTGACAGTCAGGAAAACGTTCTGCAGGGGACACGTCATACAGAAAAATATATTACCAATAAACAAGGAAACTGTGATTGAATTTAACTGACTATTAATCAGAAATATACGGGATCATGAAACACTCACCTCACAACAATCCAAGCATTGCAAGGACACCCCCCCCACCTCCCTCATTCAAACTTATCCTAAACCGTCTGCTTATATTTGACCTATTAAATAACTGTAAATGTAAACTAGGTCGTCTGCAAATGGTATGTTGTTAACACGAATCGATAACTTACCTGTTCTATAGATCATTTACCTGCTCAGGTGATCAATTGAACGGGGGTCATATGTTGTTGGCTGCTTGATCTCTTCACGCCTCTGAATCATTTTTTTTTTACCGTTCGGTGCGTCTTTTACATGTTGTGCTGGTTGAATGAATTAGACTAGCCGAGAGCAGTAGGAATTTTAGTCGTCCGCGAGGTTTACTCGAGGGACCATGAAAGCTGAGTAAGCATCAACCTCACATTTAGGAAAGAAGATATATATTCTTGACTCTTGATTAGAAAGTGGCTTCACACTCGTAGGGCATTCCCATAAGTGCTCCGCCCTCCGTTCTAGCAGCCATCGCTGTGTGTGTAGGCTCAGAGTCCCGGTCTGGTGTTGATTGCTAGATCTTCGGGACTTTCCAAAAAATTAACTTTTACTTCCCACACCTCTTGATACTCCCATTTCTAACATTCTCTGTATGTGTACGTTCTTAGCCTCATTAACACCATCTTCATCTTGAAATGAATGTATTACTGCCTTGATCAAGTCTGCTTTATCTCGTCTCGGCAATGTGCCGTCTATCGCCGCATTGCCTGCCAATAAGCCGGCTCCCTCGTTTCCTCTGACCAAAGAATGACCACGGTAGTATGTCCATGTAATGCTCTGGACAACTGAGTTGTTCAATAAGTCCCACCATTCTTTTCTCAGCATGTACTTTTCTATCTTTCGCAGCATGCTTTGAGAATCTGTGAGTATTACCGAGATGTGTTGATGTATCAGTTATCAACGAATTAAGAGCTGCTGTAACTCCCTCTATCTCCATCCTCATGCTCGATGTGATAGTGGGATATGCTGAAGATTTCTCAACCAACCTCACGCCGTTTCTGTAGGCAACAAAACCCCAACAGATTTTATTTGTGTTAACAGAACAGTCTGTGTATATAATTATGTCTTGTGGTTCTGAGTGTAGCTGTGCGAGTTCTTGCACTGTAACCTGGGCCCTGACAACCGTCCATTTTCGACACGCTTTATCTAGTTGTATTATTACTTTAGTCAGTGATTTCTTCTCAGTGTCTACCTCCACCCATTCACTGCCCTTTTCTATTTCTTCCAATTCACATACTCTTCGCAGTGTGTCTTCAGCCTCTGCCATCCATGATCTGCCACGCATGATTCGTTATAATAACGTTTGAAGAAGATATATATACACATACACACACTGAAATGGCCCGACACATACATCTTCTGTAGTGTCGATAAACTCATCGGCACAGTTGTATATATGATCAATCTTGACACTGAAGTAAGCAGATGACATCTAGCTCATAAAGTACAATGATTTCTCAGCAGATGTCTATGAACTCTCATAATGCAAGATCACATGTGCTCAACCAGCACCGTATATACGTCATCATTAGGGTTTGATTAACCTTAAAAAATAGGAAATTTTAACTTGTTTTAATTGTGATTCCCGGTTTTTTCGTGAAATTGTATGCCTTTTATTGGGGGGGGGGGGGATGGAGCTATTGAAACTCCCGTAGCATAAGCTTGTTAAGTACCAATTTTTGGTCGGTTGGTTGATTTAATTTACTTTGATTTATCATGAGAATAGAAAGCACAAGAGGAGGACGAATAACAATTGTGCATTGAAGGAGTTGTAAAAATTATGAGAGGTCTCAATATCAGTGTAAAGTAAGCAAAGTATGTAAAGTAAAGTAAGTAAAGTAAGTAAAGTAAAGTAAGTAAAGTAAAGTAAGTAAAGTAAAGTAAGTAAAGTAAAGTAAGTAAAGTAAAGTATGTAAAGTAAGTAAAGTATGTAAAGTAAGTAAAGTATGTAAAGTAAGTAAAGTCAAGTATGTAAAGTAAGTAAAGTAAAGTATGTAAAGTAAAGTATTTAAAGTAAGTAAAGTAAAGTAAGTAAAGTAAAGTAAAGTAAAGTATGTAAAGTGAGTAAAGTAAATACAGTATGTAAAGTGAGCAAAGTAAATCAAGTATGTAAAGTGAGTAAAGTAAAGTATGTAAAGTAAGTAAAGTAAAGTATGTAAAGTAAGTAAAGTAAAGTATGTAAAGTAAGTAAATTAAAGTATGTAAAGTAAGTAAAATATGTAAATTAAGTAAAGTAAAGTAAGTAAAGTATGTAAAGTGAGTAAAGTAAGTAAAGTATGTAAAGTAAGTAAAGTAAAGTAAGTAAAGTAAAGTATGTAAAGTAAGTAAAGTAAAGTATGTAAAGTAAGTAAAGTAAAGTAAGTAAAATAAAGTAAAGTAAAGTATGTAAAATGAGTAAAGTAAATAAAGTATGTAAAGTGAGTAAAGTAAATAAAGTATGTAAAGTGAGTAAAGTAAAGTAAAGTATAAAAAGTAAAGTAAAGTATGTAAAGTAAAGTAAAGTAAAGTATGTAAAGTGAGTAAAGTAAATAAAGTATGTAAAGTGAGTAAAGTAAATAAAGTATGTAAAGTGAGTAAAGTAAAGTAAAGTATGTAAAGTAAAGTAAAGTATGTAAAGTAAAGTAAAGTAAAGTATGTAAAGTGAGTAAAGTAAATAAAGTATGTAAAGTGAGTAAAGTAAAGTAAAGTATGTAAAGTATGTAAAGTAAGCAAAGTAAAGTAAAGTATGTAAAGTAAAGTAAAGTAAAGTATGTAAAGTAAAGTAAAGTAAAGTATGTAAAGTAAAGTAAAGTATGTAAAGTATGTAAAGTAAAGTAAAGTATGTAAAGTATGTAAAGTAAAGTAAAGTATATAAAGTAAAGTAAAGTAAAGTATGTAAAGTAAAGTATGTAAAGTAAAGTAAAGTAAATTTAAGTATGTAAAGTATGTAAAGTAAAGTAAAGTATGTAAATTATGTAAAGTAAAGTAAAGTATGTAAAGTATGTAAAGTAAAGTAAAGTATGTAAAATAATGTACAGTAATGTAAAGTAAAGTAAAGTATGTAAAGTAATGTAAAGTAAAGTATGTAAAGTAATGTAAAGTAAAGTATGTAAAGTAATGTAAAGTAAAGTAAAGTATGTAAAGTAATGTAAAGTAAAGTTAGGTATGTAAAGTAATGTAAAGTAATGTAAAGTAAAGTAAAGTAAAGTAAAGTAAGTAAAGTAAATAAAGTATGTAAAGTGAGTAAAGTAAGTTAAGTAACCCACAGCATTTCCGCCTCAACTGGGGAATGAACCCAGGACCACTCATATGCGAAGCCACTGCGCTACGCGGCTCCAATGCATCAATGTATACCAAGCAACGAAACGTGCCACATCAAGACAACCCGTCGTCATTCAATTACCTGACACCTAACAGCAAAACTCAGAGAAAAGACAGTAGATAGATTGATTGTAGGTCATCTCTCATAGATGCTAAAATGCACACAGATGCCATGCTGATACGGGTGTGTCGGGCCAAACGATGCAATTATTGTAGTGAAGATATAAACCATCCTATAACGTATTATGTTTTCCGGACTACATCCTGCTAATCTGCAGGAGCTTGAAAACGTTCACTAGGCTACATCCTGCTAATCTGCAGGAGTTTGAGAATGAACGTAGAGAAAAAAAGAACAACAACGGAGCCTAAGAACATACAACGTATTAAAAGTATGTATTCGACAACATAATCTCTCACTATTAGTAACACTTTAATGTACCTATTTCCATGCATATTTACGTTTGTCCTGCGTTTCTGTAGCCCCTACATTTTCAACAGTTATCCCTGACACACCGGTAATATATCTCTACTATAAGACGAATCATGCGAGACATGGAAATCTATGACATCCGCCCTGTGTGCCGTGTTTGGCCCCAGAGGAATAACTAACTAATATAAGCCGAAGTAAATCAACAGATCTCTTAGAACTCCGTGCTTTAAACCATACGAGAGTTAACACCTTGTATTGAGATCGATAGATTGCTTATCATTTTTTTTTTACTTCCATCAGACTGTACTTGATATCCTTAATTGAAGAAATCGCAAGTCCTCATATAGAATAGTCCTGAGTGTAGATCCCAAATAGCGCCACTTATCTTGGCTGATCCAACTTTTCCCGTTCTTTTCATTGGCTAGTGACTCAAAGTATACGCAAAGTAATAAATTATTAATCTCATCATTCAAGATAAGTGGTGTTATTTTGTGATATGCGCGCAGGAATAATCTGAAGAAGGACTGAGAATGCAGTGAACTAGCTGACGCGCATTCTAACACACAGCAAATATATGCACGTATGAAGATATCACAATAATCTCTATACACGTATAGTGTAAATGACATTTGCATTACCGAATCAATTGTCAGACACAGGAACGTAATCCGCTTTGATATAATGTTAACATTGTAGTAGGAAACGTCGGCTTGTCTTCAAATCAAACACACACAAATTCGGATACAAATCAATAATAATCTAATGAATATATTTATATATTTTTACTGATGGCACATTACCCCTGTGAAGCCTGTACAGACCATAGTTTTATAGTTTTGATACAAGAGGGTGTATTGTTTATTTTCTTGTTCTGATCCCCGGTAATTACAAACGATGCAGTTCTTGTTTTATGTTAGAAATGGGGGTATTTCTTCAGAGATTTCTTTCATACCATAAGGTCGGTGTAGTCCCCACGGAGTGGACCTCATACCATGAGGTCGGTTTAGCAACAAGTGTCTGGACTTCTAGCTCAGGGTGTAAAGAATAGGACTACTGTCTTCTTACCAGAGATGTTGTAGGAGGCGACTAGGAACATTTAGAAGTTGGACTGCCAATACGTCATCTGTGAAGATATCACGACGACTGCTTGTTGTGCCTCAGTCTCTTACTGATGTCTTTCGTCACGATGTCCTCATGGATGATGGAGAGATGCAGGACATTGTCCTCATGGACGATGGAGAGATGCAGGACATGGTCCGCATGGACGATGGAGAGATGCAGGACATGGTCCTCATGGACGATGGAGAGATGCAGGACATTGTCCTCATGGATGATGGAGAGATGCAGGGCAGCGAATATTGTAGATGTGTTCTTTTGTTGCAGACACCTAGGTGGAGGAGATTGCTAGGTGCAGACACCTATGTGGAGGAGATTGCTATGTACAGACACCTAGGTGGAGGAGATTGCTATGTACAGACACCTTGGAGGAGGAGATTGCTAGGTGCAGACACCTAGGTGGAGGAGATTGCTATGTACAGACACCTAGGAGGAGGAGATTGCTAGGTGCAGACACCTAGGTGTAGGAGATTGCTAGGTGCAGACACCTAGGTGGAGGAGATTGCTAGGTGTAGACACCTAGGTGTAGGAGATTGCTAGGTGCAGACACCTAGGAGGAGGAGATTGCTAGGTGCAGACACCTAGGTGTAGGAGATTGCTAGGTGCAGACACCTAGGTGTAGTAGATTGCTAGGTGCAGACTCCTAGGTGGAGGAGATTGCTAGGTGCAGACACCTAGGTGGAGGAGATTGCTAGGTACAGACACCTAGGTGGAGGAGATTGCTAGTTGCACCATCACGACAGACTCAATAAATCTGATTGAAGAATGAGAACTATTGGCCCAAACGTATATGCTGTACATCTGACGTAATGATACTTTGATGCTGGCACGCTGGACAGCCTCCCTTCAGTGACTCAGCATGTATCCATAAACTCCCCTAACACAAACATGCCTGGGAGTCAGTAAACCAGGGCTGTGTCGTTCTATGATGCAGAGAAATGGCTGCATTAGGTGGCAACCATCAAAATACATTATCGGCAGCGGCATTTCGAAGAAATATCATTTAAGAGGAGCGGAATTTCGAAGAAACATCATTTAAGGGGAACGGGTTTTTTGAATATTTGCATCATACTGAAAAAATGTACCGGACCTTATGTGCTGTAAACCTTATGATTTTGAGTAACACCTCGGAAAATCAACTGAAGGGGAACTATGCATCTGTCACAAAATCAACTGAAGGGGAACTATGCATCTGTCACAAAATCAACTGAAAATTATCTATTCTTCTGTCAAATCATCAGACTAATTAGAAATATATACTGAAAACAGACTGCATCAATAAGGTGTGAAAATAGCTACTCACCATACATAGAAATAAGAATAGGTGTCAGACAAGGATGCATTTTATCACCCAGACTAATTAATATCTACACAGAGAATATCTTTAAACATATAGAAGAAATGCCAGGATTCAAGATCAATGGGAAAATAATTTTTTAAAAACCTTAGATATGCAGATGACACTGTTTTTTATCAGAAAGTGAACGTAAACTACAAAGACTAATAGATCAAGTCAATAAATCAAGTAAAGAATATGGACTGCATATAAATATCCAAATAACAAAAACCATGATAATCAGCAAATACACAGAAAAACATGAGCTAAACATAAACATACAGGGAGAGAAACTACAACAAGTGGAATTAGCTTATCATCATTCGATTATTTTTATTATTAGATAATTGTTATTATTAGATTATAATCTGATTAAACACACTATAGGTGTAGAGTAAATACAGAAAACCAGTAAAAGATATAGCTAGAAGATCAATGTCATGGAACCCACAGAAGAAAAGGAAAAGTGGAAGACATAGGAACATATGGAGAATAGTAACTATGGAGGGAATATGAATACATAGAGAAGAAATCTATGGAAAGCGTTACAGAGACGGGAATCACATGAACGAGGCAAAGAATTTATCCATCTAGGTAGCCATCTATTTCTGAGATAAGAGAAAAAATATGATGTTTTAGACCTCTCGTGGAATAACATATTAGTGATTACCGCTGGCACTATCCTTTCACTGAAAGGGAAAGAGCACCCAGGGGTAACGCTAAGGATAACGCTAAGGTAACGCTAATATACATTGAATTTCGTCTTGTGTTGGTTGTTTTTTCTCTGAAACTCAAGAAATATAATTCTGTATCCAATACAAGTCCCCAACACTCACACAGACCGACAAAGGGAAGTTGAAGCATGTGTTACGTGAGAGGATACAGGTGAAACGTATCAACAAACCAATGGAAACCGGAGCACACAAACACGTGTTTGGTTATGTCTACAAATATACAACTTGTAGATACCGCCAGGTAAGCGTGTCCGACGTGTGCTGACAATTTGTCTGTTGAAGTGTTAGTTTATGTGCACTCACTTGATGTCTTAGCCTGCTGGTGAGGAAATTATTTTGGATTGTACCGTTATTCTTCTGGCGCATGCAGTGAAGTCTGTGGGTTGTACCAGTGACCTATCAGCAGTGCCGGATTTACCTATAAGCTAAACAAGCTATAGCTTAGGGCCAAAAAGGTTTTTTATTTCACAATCTATATATTCTTAATCGCTAAAGGGCCCCATATCTCAAATAGCTTATTGTCCCATATCTCAAATAGCTTATGGTCCCATATCTCAAATAGCGTATGGCCCATATCTCAAATAGCTTATGGTCCCATCAGACAAACCATCATGCTACATTATACCTCTTGTAGATGATATGGCTTACCACTGACATATCAGAACAAACCATCAGGCTACATTATACCTCTTGTAGATGATATGGCTTACCACTGACATATCAGAACAAACCATCAGGCTACATTATACTTCTAGCAGATTATATGACTTACCACTGTTCTACCAGATATGCCAGCATAATTATAGTAGATGATATAAATATATAGCGAAGTTTTTTCACGTGAAAATACCTTCAACATTCATCAGTACAGTTCTATGTCTCATCAGTACAGTTCTATGTCTCATCAGTACAGTTCTATGTCTCATCAGTACAGTTCTATGTCTCATCAGTACAGTTCTATGTCTCATCAGTACAGTTCTATGTCTCATCAGTACAGTTCTATGTCTCATCAGTACAGTTCTATGTCTCATCAGTACAGTTCTATGTCTCATCAGTACAGTTCTATGTCTCATCAGTACAGTTCTATGTCTCATCAGTACAGTTCTATGTCTCATCAGTACAGTTCTATGTCTCATCAGTACAGTTCTATGTCTCATCAGTACAGTTCTATGTCTCATCAGTACAGTTCTATGTCTCATCAGTACAGTTCTATGTCTCATCAGTACAGTTCTATGTCTCATCAGTACAGTTCTATGTCTCATCAGTACAGTTCTATGTCTCATCAGTACAGTTCTATGTCTCATCAGTACAGTTCTATGTCTCATCAGTACAGTTCTATGTCTCATCAGTACAGTTCTATATCTCATCAGTACAGTTCTATGTCTCATCAGTACAGTTCTATGTCTCATCAGTACAGTTCTACGTCTCATCAGTACAGTTCTATGTCTCATCAGTACAGTTCTATGTCTCATCAGTACAAGTAAGCTAGAAAGTGGCATTTAGTACAAGGAAGTTCTAAAATGACATTTATTATTAGTAAGTCATAACATGACATTTAGTACAAGGAAGTTCTAAAATGACATTTATTATTAGTAAGTCATAACATGACATTTAGTACAAGGAAGTTCTAAAATGACATTTATTATTAGTAAGTCATAACATGACATTTAGTGCTAGGAAGTTCTAAAATGACATTTATTATTAGTAAGTCATAACATGACATTTAGTACAAGGAAGTTCTAAAATGACATTTATTATTAGTAAGTCATAACATGACATTTAGTGCTAGGAGCGAGCAAAGAAAGATGGTATATCTCAACCCTCACCCCTTTCACGTCCTTAATTTTTCCCCAAATCATGCTCACACAAAAAAAAAACAATGAGAACTAATAAATAACTTTTTTCCATATTTCTATTATGCAATCCTTACTATAGAAAAGTTGTGAGTCTCCATAGTCCCTACTATAGGGACAGTCGTGAACCTCCATAATCCCTACTATAGAAAAGTCGTGAATCTCCATAGTCTCTGCTATAGAAGAGTCATAAGAGCACTATGGACAGCAAGAAAGACCAACCAAGTCGGGCTAAGAAAAAATTAATGTTGACGAAGGCTGGCTTTTTAATACCAGATTAAGAAGGAAGTTAGGTTTTTTCGGCCATGTGAAGAGACACGATGGCATGAAAAGAGTGCTGTTTGGGGGGGGGGGGGGGCGATAGAAGGCAGTAGAGGCAGAGGCTAGCCAAGACGTCGTTGGACAAGAGAACTTCAGGAATGCATGCAGATTTCGCTAGAGGAAGCCAGACAACTTGCCACAATCTGTGTCGATTTCAGGAGATTCATAATAAAGACTACGTTCTAGAAAGAGACGTCACATGACACAGTTCCTGATCCCTTACCCAAGACGTATCTACGACCCTCAAATACGGAGCCATATTAAGGGAGGGGGGGGTCAATAAATATTTCGGTACTATGATCGCAGCCCAACCCCCGTTGCGCCAATTAGCTACCTGTGTGATTATTTCCCTTGCCTATGTTTATCAGTTTATTTTTATCATTTATTTATTTAAATATAATTATATCTAGTTTTAGGGTTAGGATTAGCTATGTAAAACATAAATAATCCTAACCCTAAAATTGAATATTTCAATTTATTATTTATTATTTATTGATATAATATTTAGATAAATTAACCAAAAAATACTTAGGTAGGCAGTAATGGAAAACAAGAACTAAAACTGGGGTTCGACTGCGGTCATAGTACCACTATTTCACACGCATTATTAACAAAGTATTTAATATCAGCGTTAAAATAAAAGTGTGACGCATAGTCAAGAGGTTAGAGCTTTGAACTATTATTGAAATTCATAAAGAGACTAAATCCCTCACATTCTGACAGTATTACGTGTTGCTCCATGGTGATACATAAAGGCTGAATAACTCACTGTAACTTCAGCGTTTTCTCATATATCTGGTAACTGTATTATATTGGTTCAAAGTGTCCAGAAGATACAACATCAAATTAAAACATCAATTTAATAAACAATACAACATCAAATTACAACATCAATTTAATAAATAAAGTATTCCATATTCTGCAATCAATTACATGCATGAAACTGAACTCTAGTATACGAGAGTGCAATCCAACTCTTGAACAACTCAGTGTTCACAGACTCTCAAGTCTGAAACTATTCTCTAACTCCGAACCACTGGACTGGTTCGAGACTAACTTTCCTGGACACGTCTGTCCAGCTCGAATTCCAAGCTCTAGAATTCCAAGAATTACGAATTATAATGATAACAAAACTAAACTAACTCCTTCCAACTACAACTTCTCAATCATATCCCACAATTCTCACTGTTTCAACATTTAGATGAGTCACAACATCACAGTCACAAGCTATGTATTTCACTCCGTATCGTTAAAAGTGTCTGTAGTCCTAATCTGCCGATCTCTACCGTTTCCTTATTTCACTGGTCAACATTCAGGTGACCACGATATACAGATCTGCGTGTCACCGTCTTTTGTATTGCTTGTTGCAATTAAACGTTTTGACCGTAGGTTCGGGGACCCATTATCTTATAGGAATCTCCGTTAACTGATAATAGCTGCCACCTGTATTCCGTACAGTAGCTAGAGATGGTTATGCAACTAAATTACTTTTATGACCGGTGTAACGGCCACAACATCATTCGACACTAGATATTTTATTATGAACCAACATTATTACACTCCGGGCAAACCCATTGATGCTCAGTCACCTATAGTAAATGACGGAAGGGCATACTGAGTTCTCATATCTTGCCGGTTAACCACACTCTTCATTCTGCGACGCAGGTATCCAGTTCTATTTGTTCCACATTTAATACCGAATTCTTCAAATCTCTGATTCGATTATAAATCAATAGCGATGTTCTCATCCAGAACGCACTCATACAGTAGTTGATATGATGATATGATTTCTTATGAAATGATCAGGACAAGCTTCTTACGCACTCTCTGTAATTATGACGATGTCAACCTTTCAACACTTGATCTCACGATATTGTATTTCAATTTTCTCTTTGCAGTGCTTACTGTTTTACCGCTAATGACCATATCAATACATACTTGGATGCGTGGGATTTTCCGAAGAGTTGAAAGTTTTAATTGAATTGTTATTGTCGAGAATTTACATAATTTCATTTCGGCCTATCTACCGACTCTAGTCATCTGAGACATTTGTTATAGAAAATTTAACGCTCTCGCCTTATATACTGATCGACTTATATACGATATTAAATCATTTGAGAGGAGGACGTGTACGCCTCTGTGCTCTGTGAATAATTGTATAATGACGGGCGAGTTATCCGTGATGACTTAATGAGCAGAACATTTAACTTCTGGACGACCTCGGCTATCATTGATCGTATTATGCCTTCATTTTCAAGTATCGTGCCGTCTAGTTTAGGCGTTCATGAATTTCCATAGCTCGCTATCTCTGGTATGAAGATTGTTGCTGACTATTTTCCATACCATTATATACATATTTTTTTTTTACACCGTGGTCCTCTGTCCTTCTTGTCTTTAGTCTTGCACATTGTAACTATGTTCTCCACACCTCCATGTTTCATAACGTGGTCAAAAAAATAAAGGTTGTCTCTTTCTGATAGTAGTCTGTCTTCATCATCATCATTATCATTGAGTGCCGTCGTCGCAACGAAGGTTGACTGCAACGGACCTCCAACACTCTCGGACCTCCAACACTCTCGGACCTCCAACACTCTCGGACCTCCAACACTCTCGGACCTCCAACACTCTCGGACCTCCAACACTCTCGGACCTCCAACACTCTCGGACCTCCAACACTCTCGGACCTCCAACACTCTCGGACCTCCAACACTCTCGGACCTCCAACACTCTCGGACCTCCAACACTCTCGGACCTCCAACACTCTCGGACCTCCAACACTCTCGGACCTCCAACACTCTCGGACCTCCAACACTCTCGGACCTCCAACACTCTCGGACCTCCAACACTCTCTATCTCATTCTTTGTTGGTGCACTGTGCTAGACTGTAAAAAATGTGCAATGTTTTCCTCCACGTTTCTCTGCCTACCTCGCGCGTGCCTTCCCTCAACTCACAATCAATCAAGTGCCATGCCGACTGGCGTACGCGATCACGCTTCTCCGCAACTTGTGTTGTTAATAAGTTCAGTTGGTAACTTCCTTTATGTGCCACAGCAATAACACATCCAACAATTTCTCTCTTTATCTCTTCCTCTATCTCTTATCCCATTGATCTTCCCCTCAACTCTATCCTCAAGTAAAATCGACGTTACTAATGATACAGCTGTATACATTAACTCTTGCTCCCATCAAATATCACGCAATGTGTGTATGTACACGGTAAACGATATATGGCAGATAAGAATATTGAGCACAGCTGCATGTCTCCTGCATGTCCTCCACTTTCATCCAGATCTGCATATCCACTACCTTCATCCAGAGCTGCATGTCCTCTTTTTTCGTCCATAGCATGTCCTCTTGGATGTCATTCATTTTCATCCAGGGCAGCATGTCCTCCTCTTTCATCATCTTCTCCTGCGTTCATTCTCAAACTCCTGCAATTTATAGCGATGTAGTCAAGAGAAAGGAATAAACTGTGTCCTGGTTTGCAGCTTGACGACTATATATGAACAATCCCACTTGACACTAAGGACTTCAGTATCACTTCTGAGTCACTTTGACACTATGTGATCGGGCAACAAATCCCACCCCGTAGACTACATTAGTCCTCTCCTGCAACATACATGGCGGATAATAATGTTGCTATTCTTTGCTCCCGTTTCGAGCACCGGCAACACGCGCGTCTCTTTCATCAATGTGTTATGACAGTTATTGATTTCATGTTATGCAGCTTCTTATCTTCAAAATGTGAGTGTTCAGAAATTATGCAGAATGAGGGAATTCGTGTAGTGCTCGGCTGTTTCTTTTAAACGTGAAAATGAGACGTATACTTTGAATTATGCTATTTAGTCTGTATCATACTTTCAAGAAAAAAAAAGTATATATGAGTGTTAAGGTAATCAGAAACATGGACTGCGTATACATATCTAAAAAGATGAGAAACACGGGTCACATGTCACGAATGATACCTGGTAAAAGGCATTAAAGACCGTTAGAAAGCAATGAAAAACTACTGAGCGTATTTATATTGCCTAGAAAATCACTATCTGTATGCTGTGTCCCTTTTTTGCCTTGCGGCGTCAGGGGTGGAAGAGTTCTCTGGAGATGGCCTTCTTGTGTGCTGTTTGTAAGCTTATTCCTGTGGCTTCTTTGATTTCTGTGATCCATCTTTTACATGGTCTGCCTCTGGCTTTATAGCCGTGATGTATATGTGTCATGGCCATTTGTGGCATGCTATATGTTGGTAGTCTGGAAGCTTGTTAAAACCACTTGATCTGTTGTCTTTTGATGTGTTCCAATATTGATATTATTTTGGTTACCAGTCTGATGTTATAAAAAAACATCCCGGTTGTGATTTCTCCCTTGACGCGACCGGTCGACTCAGCTGTAAATTAGTACCTGACGCATGAGTTAGGGAGGTAAAGACAGCAAGGAAGGGAACTGGCAACCCCACCTAATAGTTGCTGCGGCTTAGTACATGAAGAGTTATCTTCATCCCTGACGGTAAGTTGCTGCCATGGGACATACCTTTACTTTTTACCTGATGTTATCGTTTCTAATATCACTAAAGAAAATCACTAAAGGCAAACATTACTGGGTTGATGGCTACATCCAAAACACGCTACCAATAAAATGACTACAGTTACCCATTTTTTTAGGAAGAAAGCCGTAAGAAAGTAAATTTCACGCCACACCCCTCACCCCAACCCCCTCCCACAAACTTCTTAATAGATTTCCGGAGAACGATAATTAAAAAACCCACAAATATGAAATGCTTTCTATAGGAAGATGTGACCAACAAAACCCGAACCTCCTTACGTGCATCTTGATATTTCAAGATATTGCGTTTGGTTAAGTAACATCTAACCTCTTACGGAAAGATAAGTCTTTTTCAGCCGCGGATGTTAGTCCAGTTTGGTTATATCAGAACTGTACAGCCATAAAATATAGTGGAGGTTGCAGTTCTGGTAATCCAGTCATCGCGTCTTCCGTGATAACACGTTCTTGCTAGTATATATATATACAACACACACGATGACTTCACTATAACGGGAATCTCCCTTAGCGTAGTGGTTAAGTTATTCACGTTGTGCTCTAGAAGTCGAGGGTTCGAATCCGATTCGTACCGTCTTGTTTATAAGGTAGGCGCATCTTTCTTACTGGCGTTTACTGAACAGTTTTACCTAATTTCGTGGTATTTCCTGACCTTTGTAGCGTGATTAGTAGAATTTGTATTCATAATTAAGGTATATTATTGTATGTTTCAGTATTATTTATTGATATTACATTAGGGATATTACATTAGGGATATTACATTAGGGATATTACATTAGGGATATTACATTAGGGATGTTACATTAGGGATATTACATTAGGGATATTACATTAGGGATATTACATTAGGGATGTTACATTAGGGATATTACATTAGGGATGTTACATTAGGGATATTACATTAGGGATATTACATTAGGGATATTACATTAGGGATGTTACATTAGGGATATTACATTAGGGATGTTACATTAGGGATATTACATTAGGGATATTACATTAGGGATGTTACATTAGGGATATTACATTAGGGATATTACATTAGGGATATTACATTAGGGATATTACATTAGGGATATTACATTAGGGATGTTACATTAGGGATATTACATTAGGGATATTACATTAGGGATATTACATTAGGGATATTACATTAGGGATATTACATTAGGGATGTTACATTAGGGATATTACATTAGACTATTTCGGAGATACGTGTGAATTATCACTTGAAGCTACGGAGTTACGTGCTATGAGTGGTACTCTCGGCAGGCTGAGTGCCGCTTCGCTGAGAGTGACAGAGTACACATGAGAAACCGACAACAGTGAAGTCAATCCTATATGACTTTTGAACCTTATTTTTCATTTAGGATTGGCTAATTATATATAACCCCTACCGTTCATTTTGTATATGTAAGTGCGATGATTACACACGTGATGAGAAGGACGATAAAATTCTTACCTTTTGAAGTATGTCCAGTGTTCTCGTTTATGGTAACATCCTTTCAATAACTGAAACTTGAACACAACCACACAATACGTGAACGCGAAAAATTTCACACAATTTGTCACTTGTCACTTTATCTGATGTTAACTTGTTTTTATTTCTTTTTTTTTTTCTTCAGGGCGTATTCCTCAGTGGACACTTCATAAAACTGATTGATAGACCTGTCATTCAAATTAAAACATTGTTACGCCTTCAATACACCCAGACACACAAAAAGTGCAGGACTAGGTAAATGTAACGTATTTTAAAAACCCGTATTCAACTATTTAAAATACGGCAACTTTTTTAATAGACATGTATCATCTAACAGTCAAATATGATTATTACCACGGTAGCTGTAAATAAAAACAGCTAAGCTGCTCCTGGTACGTTAACTACTCGCTACGCACAGCAAGTAAGTATTACAGTGTCAGCGACCTAATTTAATGTACAGACCTTCCACGGGATATTTAGCTATTGCTCTGGTTTAATCCCGGTGCATATCTCCATCGGGAAAAAAACTTTACAGGCATAAAATTAGATCATTCTCCAATCGGATTTAACTCAGCCGGTTACTAAAAGACCTTGAGGGCCCGCCCCCGGCTCTGGCTGGCGTCAACTGCACGGTGACTGTCTGTCCCCTATCTAGGGTCTAATGCCCCCGCTCTTCTATCTGTTTAACACGTCCAAGCAGGATTGATGCGAGGTATTGAGTGAGTCGCTCACTGGTTGTGAAGTGTGTAAGCGACGGATACTAAATAAGGGGGGAAACGGGGACCCTAAATAATCAAATCAGGACTCCAAGATAGAGATTAGTGGCATTTTAATATTACTGTAAATTTGTTGTAATTGTATTAGTAGACCTACTAATTGTAGTTGTAGTAGTAGTAGTAGTAGTAGTAGTAGTAGAAGTAGTAGTAGTAGTAGTAGTAGTAGTAGTAGTAGAAGTAGTAGTAGTAGTAGTAGTAGTAGTAGTAGCAGTAGTAGTAGTAGCAGTAGTAGTAGTAGAAGTAGTAGTAGTAGTAGTAGTAGTAGTAGTAGAAGTAGTAGTAGTAGTAGTAGTAGTAGTAGTAGTAGTAGAAGTAGTAGTAGTAGTAGTAGTAGTAGAAGTAGTAGAAGTAGTAGTAGTAGAAGAAGTAGTAGTAGTAGTAGTAGTAGTAGAAGTAGTAGAAGTAGTAGTAGTAGTAGTAGAAGTAGTAGTAGTAGTAGTAGTAGTAGTAGTAGTAGAAGTAGTAGAAGTAGTAGAAGTAGTAGTAGAAGTAGTAGTAGTAGTAGTAGTAGAAGTAGTAGTAGTAGTAGTAGTAGTAGTAGTAGTAGTAGTAGTAGTAGTAGTAGAAGTAGTAGAAGTAGTAGAAGTAATAGTAGTAGAACAGAAGAAGAAGTAGTAGTAGTAGTAGTAGTAGTAGTAGAAGTAGTAGTAGAAGTAGTAGTAGTAGTAGTAGTAGAAGTAGTAGTAGTAGTAGTAGTAGAAGTATTAGTAGTAGAACAGAAACAATACACAGAATTGTAGTAGTAGTAGTAGTAGAACAGAAGAAGTAGTAGTAGTAGTAGTATTTGTATTAGTAGTAGAACAGAAGAAGTAGTAGTAGTAGTAGTATTTGTATTAGTAGTAGAACAGAAGAAGTAGTAGTAGTAGTAGTATTTGTAGTAGTAGTAGAACAGAAGAAGTAGTAGTAGTAGAACAGAAGAAGTAGTAGTAGTAGTAGTATTTGTAGTAGTAGTAGAACAGAAGAAGTAGTAGTAGTAGAACAGAAGAAGTAGTAGCAGTAGTAGTATTTGTAGTAGTAGTAGAACAGAAGAAGTAGTAGTAGTAGAACAGAAGAAGTAGTAGTAGTAGAACAGAAGAAGTAGTAGTAGTAGTAGTAGTAGTATTTGTAGTAGTAGTAGTAGTAGAAGTAGAAGTAGTAGCAGTAGTAGTAGTAGTAGTAGTAGAAGTAGAAGTAGTAGCAGTAGTAGAAGTATTAGTAATAGAACAGAAACAATACACGGAATTGTAGTAGTAGTAGTTGTTGTTGTGTGTGGTAGTAGTAGCAGTTGTAATAGTGATGTAACAGATAAAAGTAGAATAGAAAAGTAGTAGTAGTTTTAGCAGTGGTGTTAGTAGTAATTGGTAGTAGTCGTAGCAATTGCATTATTAGCAGCAGTAATAGTAGCAGTAGTAATAATGGTAGTCGTAGTAGTAGTAGTAGTAGTAGAAGTAGAAGTATTAATAGTAGTAGTAGTTTTTTTGTTGTTGTAGTAAAAAGTAAAGTAACCCATAGCATTTATTAATGTCGTAGGGGTGTGAGATGTTAGCGATCTCACATTTCACAGGCTCTGCAAATGAGGGCGGTAGCCATCTCCTCTCCCTCGCAGTCTTTACTTCCCGGATTAATCCAGTACCCATTTAAGGCTACAAACATTTCCGCCTCAACTGGGGAATGAACCCAGGACCACTCATATGCGAAGCCAGTGCGCTAACCACTGCGCTAACGCGGCTCCCTTGTTGTAGTAGTAGCAGTAGTAATAGTAGTAGTAGTACTAGTAGTAGTGACAGCGGAGGGTGGAAAGACTAGACTGTTTTCCTTCATCTCGTGACCTGCTGTATTCCTACGCTCACTGGTGTTTTACCGTACCATGGACCGTACTATAAGATTTAACAACAAAAAGTCAACAGGCCTTCTTTCGGTACGTTTTTGATTGTCATGATTTCGCTTGGTTACTATTTATATACTTGGAG
Source organism: Meghimatium bilineatum (assembly GCA_034231615.1). Taxonomy (NCBI): domain Eukaryota; kingdom Metazoa; phylum Mollusca; class Gastropoda; order Stylommatophora; family Philomycidae; genus Meghimatium; species Meghimatium bilineatum. The sequence continues at coordinate 32,051,482 of CM067309.1, forward strand.
TAGCCTTGGCTATTTTTAACATGCGACTCCAAGTATATAAATATTGACCAATGGAAAACTCGTGGTTACAAGAATGGATACAGCAGTATTAACAAAGTGTAATTCCAAGAATAGAATAGAAGCGGTATTAACAAAGCGTAATTCCAAGAATGTAATAGAAGCAGTATTAATAAAGCGTAATTCCAAGAATGTAATAAAATCAGTATTAATAAAGCATAATTCCGAGAATGTAATAGAAGCAGTACTGACAAAGCGTAATTTCAAGAATGTAATTGAAGCAATATTAACAAAACGTAATTCCAAGAATGGAATAGAAGCAGTATTAACAAAACGTAATTCCAAGAATGGAATAGAAGCAGTATTAACAAAGTGTAATTCCAAGAATAGAATAGAAGCGGTATTAACAAAGTGTAATTCCAAGAATGGAATAGAAGCAGTATTAACAAAGTGTAATTCCAAGAATGGAATAGAAGCAGTATTAACAAAGTGTAATTCCAAGAATGTAATAGAAGCAGTATTAACAAAGTGTAATTTCAAGAATGTAATAGAAGCAGTATTAACAAAGTGTAATTCCAAGAATGTAATAGAAGCAGTATTAACAAAGTGTAATTCCAAGAATGTAATAGAAGCAGTATTAACAAAGTGTAATTTCAAGAATGTAATAGAAGCAGTACTGACAAAGCGTACTTCCAAGAATGGAATAGAATCACTGCTAACAACGCCTAGTTCCAAGAATAAATATTCCAAATGAATATTGCTTTTATAGATCATGAGAAAGCTTTCGACCAAACAAATAGAGGACTTCTTATTCTTCTTCTGCGTTCGTTCTCAAACTCCTGCAGATTAGCAGGATGTAGTTCGGAGAACGGAATGCATTGTGTCATGGTTTACAGCATTGCTGCGATATCTGCGCTTTTAGGTCTGACGCATCCGACTTCAGCATGGCTTTGGGTCACTGACCTTATATGGGATATGACATCCAACTCCATCCATAACCTTCTTTGTCGCCTTTTACGACATGCGTGGAAGGTAAACAGTGTTGCTATTCTTTGCTCCATTTTCGGGGCCCGGCAGCACACGGGTGAAATTTAGGATTTCTTTGGAGTATTCTAGAAAAATATGGAATAAAAGGAGCATTATTAGACTGTGTAAGAGTGATATTGAGACATGGAAATCTATGACATTCGCCCCATGTGCCGTCTTTTGTCCTAGAGGAATAACTAACTAGCTAACTAAGAGGCATATACAAGGATAGTGAAAGTGCAGTTAGAACAAGTGCAGGACTTAAAAAGTGGTTTTCAGTAACATCAGGAGTTAGACAGGGGTTAGAATGTCTTATCACCATTATCGTTTATCATTTATATAGATACTATTACAAAAACAGTGGAATCATCATTACAAGATTATAATCCAAATGACATAACTGAGTGCTCTTTCCTGATGACCAGTGCCTACTCCGTAGTCCAAGTGAAGAGCTTCAAGATCACATAACCCTACTCGACAACAGCTGCATCAATCACTACATGAAGACTAACACAGAAAAAAAAACAGAAGTTATGTCTATAGGCAGAAAACCAAATACAATTAACATAATAACAAATTATTAACTACTGAAACAAGTGCAGGAATTGAAATATCTAGGGAGCATTTTTACAGACGATGAAAGAATGGACAAGGAACTCGGGACAAGAATTCAAAAAGTCAACTACGTAAATTATGAACTTACGCCAATTTGGAAACACATATCTATCCGGATAGAAACCCAAAGGCAAATCATAATTTCAGTCTTCATAAAAACATTATGTTTTCAATGTTAGACATGGACACTAATTAAATAACAAAAGAGAAAGTTTACTATTTGTGAAATGTCTAAGACAAACAGCAAACAGAACAAGAAGAGATCATGTGCGAAATGAGGAAATTACAAGAACTGTTGGAACAACATCAGTGGTCAAACATATTGAAAAACAGTGATTGAAATTATTCGACGACCTAATGAGAATGAACCCTTATTAGAAAGCGGCAAGAGTATCCAACATCAAAAATGGAAACAACAATATACAGATTGTGGATTGAAGGAGTTACCAACATTCTGACACGGCACAGTATTACTGCATATCAAACGACTAGACTTGCAGCAGTCAGAAAACCGTTCATCATTCAATCCTGTGGCACCTCACAGCATGAGCCGAGACAAGACAATAGATAGATAGAGATAGTTACACGAATGAAATAGAAGCAGTATTAAACATGCGTAGTCCCAGGAATGGAATAAAAACAGTATTAATAAAGCTTAATTCCAAGAATTCAATAGAAGCAGTATTAATAAGGGGTAGTTCCAAGAATGGAATAGAGTCAGTATTAACAAGGCTTAGTTCCAAGAATGGAATAGAAGCAGTATTATCAAGGCTTAGTTCCAAGAATGGAATAGAGGTATTATTCTCAAGGCTTAGTTCCAAGAATGGAATAGAGGCAGTACTAACAAGGCTTAGTTCTAAGAATGGAATAGAAGCAGTATTATCAAGGCTTAGTTCCAAGAATATAATAGAGGTATTATTCTCAAGGCTTAGTTCCAAGAATGGAATAGAGGTATTATTCTCAAGGCTTAGTTCCAAGAATGGAATACAGACAGTATTAACAAGGCGTTTTTGAAAAATGGAATAGACGCGTATGAACAATACGTTATTCCAAGAATAGAATAGACTCAGTATTCTTCTTCAGATTTCATATGCTAAAACTCCTGCTTCATCTATCTTGTAGCAAGACCATGGTCCTACTAGATTGTCAGCGGGATGTTGTCCAGAGAATGGAAATGCGTTTGTGTCGCCGTTTTATTTGCACCAATGGCCCGACACATCCATCTTCGGCAGTAGACGCAGTATTATTATAATAATAATACATAGTTCCAAGAATGGAATTGGTAGTGTCTTAATTGACCTGCGATTTTCTAACAAAATACGACTGGCTTCTGTGTCACTTTGATCCTTACAGGAATGGTATAGCCAATTCCAGCCCCCTCCCCTCCCAATATCCTTAGCCGTAACTTAAGATATGCATGGCAGATCACAGAGTTGTTATTCTTTACTTTCCTTCCAGACACCGTCACACACGAGAGATTTAAATTACCAAACAAACAACATTATGAATATAGCTCCAAGTCCTGAAATTAGTAAACATCATCATCATCAGGTGCCATGCCGGGTGGCGTAGTTGGTCATGGCTCTCCACAGCTCTCTGTCCACAGTATTATGTATCAAAGTTGTTGTTGTTTCTTTGCCGTGCCAGGTTGTCAAACTGTCTAATATTTTCTCACGTTGTCGACCTCTGTCTCTGGTGCCTTCAATCTTGCCTGTTGTGATTATGTTCTCTAAACCTGCCTGTCTCATGAAATGACCAAAAAAAGAAGATTGCCTTTTTCTTATATTCTTGATTAAGGTCCGTTTCGCATTTAACTCTTTTAACACCTCTAAATTAGTTTTTCTGGCAGTCCATGGTATTCTCATAATTCTTCTGTAGAACCACATCTCTGTTGCCTCCAATCTCCCACTTTCCAGTTTGTTTATTGTCCAAGACTCGCACCCATATGTTAGTATAGGGGTTATATAGCACTGCAGAACTCTCTTTCTCACCTCTAATGACAAGGTCATATTACACAGTATATTTTTCATTTTTCTGAATGTTGTTTTCGCCTGTCCTATTCTACATCTTATTTCTGTTGAACTTCTTCCATCGGCTATTATAATTGTACCTAGATATTTGAATAGGTGGACCTGTTTTAATACTATATCATTCACTATGATCTTGCAAGGTGTGTTATTTTCTTTCTTTGAAATAACCATTACTTCTGTTTTCTTGATATTTAGGAAGAGGCCTTTCTCTTTGCTTTCTGTGACTACTACTTTAATTAAGTTTTGAAGGTCTTCCTCACTTTTTGCAATCAGAACAGTGTCATCCGCATATCTCAAATTATTTACGTTATGTCCTCCCACTGATATTCCTGGGATATCTACTATTGCACGCAATATGTTTTCACTGTATAGAGAGAACAGGTCTGGTGAAAGCACGCATCCCTGTCTGACTCCTTGTTTTATTTGTTGAAAAGGGCCAAATTGATTTACTACTCTTATTGCTGCTGTTTGTTGCCAGTACATGTTCTTGATTATTCTTAAATCCTTGCTGTCAATGTTCAGATTCTCTAGCATGTGTATAATTTCGCTATGTTTAACTTTATCAAAAGCGTTAGTGTAGTCTATAAAACACAGGTACAGATCTGTTTTTACCTCTATAGACCTCTCTATTAGTGTTCTCAATATATAAATAGCATTGTTGGTACCTTTGTCTTCTACAAAACCACATTGTTCTGGACTTATTTCTGGTTTTATTTTGTTTCTCACTCTCTTCATGATGATTCTGAGCAGTATTTTGGTTATTTGGCTCATGAGGCTGATTGTACGGTGTTCTTCACATTCGGTGGTCCCTGGTTTCTTAGGTAATGCTATGAATATGGACCTCATTAAGTCATCGGGTATGTTTCCGCTGTTATATATGTCATTCAGCAATTTTGTGATTATTTCAACTCCAAAGTCATCTAAAGCTGCTAATTCTTCTAATGTGATATTGTCTGGACCTGGGGCTTTGCCATATTTCATGTGTCTTAGTGCCTCCCTTACTTCTGCTGTGAGTATTGATGGACCCTCGCCGTTATCTTGTATGTTTATTTCTGGTCTATTGTCATCATAAAGTTCTTTAATATATTCTGACCATCTCTGTACTATGTGATCTATTCCCATTAATACCTGCCCTGTCTTAGATTTTAGACACCCTGTAACTGTTTGCGTTCTCTTTCCTGTTATCATCTCAATTTTCTTATATAGTAATGTTGTATCTTGGTTGTAATGTAATTCTATTTCTGTGCATTTCTTGTTCAGCCAGCTTTCTTTTGCTATTTTGCATTTCTCTCGTATCTCCTTATGTATTTTCTGATATTCCACTACCCTGTGTTTATTTTTCCTTCTGGTGCTCATCAATTCTAATATTTCGTCTGTCATCCATTTTTGTTTTGATGTATGTTTTACTTTTGGTATTATCTCTTTAGATGTTTGGTTTATCGACTGTTTTAGCATGTTCCATTGATCTTCAATACCTTGAATCTTTGCAATGGCATTGTATCTATTTTGTACAATTATGTTGTATCTTTCTTTAATGTCAGCATCTGATTTCAATAAAGCTAAATCTAATTTCATATTCCTTGGTGCTCTCTTGATCTTCTTTAATCTTATACACAATTTCGCTACCAGTGGTATATGATCACTGTTGCAGTCAGCACCTGGCCTTGTTTTCATAGATCTAATGCTGTTTCTATGTCTTTTAGAGACTAAAATGTAATCAATTTGGTTCCGAGTATTATCACCTGGGCTAATCCATGTACACAGCCATCTTGGATGTTGCTTGAACCATGTATTCCCTATTATTAAATTATGTGCCTGTGCCCACTCTATCAATAAATTACCTCTTTCATTCTTAGTTCCTAAACCAAATCTTCCTGTCACATCTTTTATTACTGTTGTTTGTTGAAAAGGGCCAAATTGATTTCCTACTCTTATTGCTGCTGTTTGTTGCCAGTACATGTTCTTGATTATTCTTAAATCCTTGCTGTCAATGTTCAGATTCTCTAGCATGTGTATAATTTCGCTATGTTTAACTTTGTCATGAAGTTCTTTGATATATTCTGACCATCTCTGTACTGAGATGGTACTGAGATTAGTAAACATACAATGTCTTAACGGAGGGAGAATGTCTTACTGACTTCTTAGCTATTTCCGTGATTTTCATAGGCCACCATGATCATACTTTGTCCAAAAGCTTAAACCAAAACAATAGTATGCAACAAGATTGAAGATATGTACCCCAGAGAAGCATGGATACAAGTATATACCATAGGATATCAAAGAATTGAACTTCTTCTTCTTTCCTTCCTCTTTTGCCCTTTACGGGTGTCGAAGGAGATACAATGTTCTTGTTCTCGCTTTTCTGGCATCTTCAGATAATGTTATTTGGTGTTCGTGTAATGTCTCTTTGATGTTGTCGATCCAGCTACTCTAGGTCTACCCTTGGCTCTTCTTTCTGCTTTTCCTCTCTTCGTATATGCTTTATAAACTAATGAATCACCCAGCATTCTTTCCAGATGACCGAAAAATTATATCTGTTGGTTTTGTATGTATTGTAGAATTGATATGACACCCACTCTTTCTCTTATGACATCTTTTCTAATTCTGTGTCTTCTGGTCACTCCTGCGGCTTTTCTCAGACATCTCATCTCTGTTGTAACCAGTTATCTCTTATGTATTGTTGTTAAGGACCATGTTTGACATTGGTAGCACAGGGTTGGAATGAAGATACTTTGGATAAGATGTTTTTTGATTGACATTTGTAGCATTTTGTGTTGCAATAAAGGAAAGAATTGATGGCTTAACTTATTGAATAACCTGAGCAGTGAATAATGGAGGAGCTGGCATGCACATAAAATATCAAGAAAAAGAAAATTAATCCACATTTCCACCAACTGGAATCTTCTGTTCAAACTACTCTGCAGAGGTACAGGTTCTAAATATTGCTGCACAAATAATTAAAAATATAACAAGCCATTGTCAACAGGTGGTGTTTTTACTGATGCAATGTCTGTCCTACAAGACCTTAACAGCGAAAATCTCCCAGACCTGAAGAAAGCCATACGAGAAGTGAGCATACAAAGAAGTGTAGTACTACGATGGATACCATCCGACTGTGGCATACGAGGAAATGAAGAGGTAGATAGGCTGGCAAAGAATGGAGCAATACAGGAGCAAAAAGACCAAAATATCAACTACCAGGAAAAGAGGACCGTGGTCACAGATATCAGGAAAGTCGACAACCAGACAACTGTCACTATCTCGATAGGGTTGAGTAGGTTATTATCTTCTCTCTCAGAACAGGACACAACAGACTAAACAGTCACTTAAATAGAATAAGACTCGCCCGTGTGTTGTCGGGCCCGAAAGGGGAGCAAAGAATAGCAACACTGTTTACCTTCCATGCATGTCGTACGAGGCGACTAAGGAGGTTATGGGGTGGAGTTGGCTATCCCATCCCATATAGGGTCAGTGACCCAAAGCCATGCTGAAGCCGAATGTGTCAGACCGAAATGCGCAGATATCGTAGCAATGCTGTAAACTATGACACAACGCATTCCGTTCTCCGGACTACATCCTGCTGATATGTAGGAATTTGGGAACGAACACAGAAGAAGAAGACTGGTCCCATCACCTCTGTGCCCGTATGGGCATGCATAACAGACCACTGAACATGTCATGCAAGACTGCAGCAATACACTAAGCCAGTTAAGGGAAGAACGCTGGCCTACAGAAATGGATGTTCACAGAAAGATGTATGGGAGCACTAAGGAGCTTTCAAATACGGCAGCATGTATTAAGAAAACCGGACTTGCTGTGTAGACATGTCAAACTCCGAACGAGAAGAAGAAGTAGAGGAAAAGGATGTACTATTAGCCAGTACCCAGAAGTCTCCGCTGCAACCCGGCTGGACAGAAAAATTCTAGCGCCATCCAGAAAAGCACACCACAAAACACAACTACCCCCCCCCCCCCACATCCCCAGACGCCCTGATATAAACACGAAGGATATCACTCCAAGTTTGAAAGAGACGTGCGTCGTCCATATGAGACAAACTCACCAGTAAACAAACAACAAACAAGCAACAAACAAACAACAAACAAACAGGGCGTTCTATACCGGAGACTGTTATGGCCTGGGTCCGTCATGTGATTTAATATAAACACTGTCTTCTCTTGCCTGGGTCCGTCATGTGATTTAATATAAACACTGTCTTCTCTTGCATGGGTCCGTCATGTGATTTAATATAAACACTGTCTTCTCTTGCCTGGGTCCGTCATGTGATTTAATATAAACACTGTCTTCTCTTGCATGGGTCCGTCATGTGATTTAATATAAACACTGTCTTCTCTTGCATGGGTCCGTCATGTGATTTAATATAAACACTGTCTTCTCTTGCCTGGGTCCGTCATGTGATTTAATATAAACACTGTCTTCTCTTGCATGGGTCCGTCATGTGATTTAATATAAACACTGTCTTCTCTTGCATGGGTCCGTCATGTGATTTAATATAAACATTGTCTTCTCTTGCCTGGGTCCATCATGTGATTTAATATAAACACTATCGTCTCTTCACACTTTTGCTACAATCTTCATCCTTTTTTCTTCCTCATTGTGTCCTCCCCTCTCCTTTCCCAATCCTCTTACGTTATCTTTCTTCTTCTTCAGCGTTAATTCTCAAACTTCCGCTGGATTTCTCTTGTAGCAGAACAATGGTCCTACTAGATTTCCAGCAAGATGTAGTCCAAAGAATGAAAATGCGTTGTCTCCGTTTTATTTGCGCCAATGGTTCGACACATCCGTCTTCGACAATTACGTTATCCTTCAATAGCAGCTTTCTCATCAATATTAAGATAAAAATATATACAGGTAAGTACCTTATTCATTTTCTCCTTCACCTGGTCCCCTCACCTTTCTTTCTATTCTCGGAATCTTCCTCTCAACCACATCCCTCACTCCCCGCCAATAAAAGGCTCTCACTAATCAATCTATCACTCATTCAAAGCACGCACTCACATGTTTGCACGCGACAAAGATCAGAAATGGTAATCTAACGGCCTTGTCCAATTGAATCGTGACCCACATCTAACAACAGGTAAGCGAGACCTAACCTGGCTCATTGACTGCATAACCTGGGTTAAGAAAAGGTGATCACTGCTCTGTAACAAGACAACTTGCCAAACAGTACTCCAACAATTTGAGCTAGGTTGTTATGTCCGTCACACTTATGCAACTACATCACGGACTTCCAGATGTACAAGAGTGAATCATTCCGCGTCATAAAAACAGTCGGTTGTCAAAAAAACAAAAACATTGCCGGGATAGCTCTTCCTTGAAAAATTTTTCACTAGTTTGGCTGAAAAAAAAAGTATGACTCTTGTAGTCCTTCACTTAAATAACCTGGGTATGTGGGGATCTCCCTAGCATAGTGTATAAGCTGTACGCCTTGTGTTCAAGAGGTCATGGGTTCGAATGCGGCTCGTGTCGTCTTAGGAGATCTGTGAATTATCGATCTAAGCTACGGAGTTACGTGCTATGAGTGTTACTCGCGGCAGGCAACATGCCACTTCGGAGAGAATGACGGGGTACATATGGCAAACCGAGCACGGTGAAGTCAACCCTTTACAACTTTTTAACTTATTTTTTTAACCCTCGATGATATTTAACAGTAGAGACGTTAATCTAAAAATGAGTCACGTATATATGCTTATCTGACTTGTTACATTGTCTGGAGACACCCAAAGCTATCAATAATCTGTCACATCAGCATAGATGCGTGACGCTCCGTGATATCAGCGCGCAGGACTATCATAGAAAAGGACTTAGTATTTATTTATAAGATGAAACTTGGAGCAGAGTATAGGATAAACTTGGAGCAGAGAATGAGATAAACTTGGAACAGAGAATGTGATAAACTTGGAACAGACAATGGGATGCTACTCTCCAGTGACTCATGATCGTTGGGACTTGTCTACATCTTGCATTCCCCATTATTATTTCTCACCTTTTACCTAGCTTACACAAAGCCGTTATTCTTTTATGCTCATCTTGACCCTCAGACGGTGGGTCTTATTTTTTTGCAACTTCGGCCTTTGTATTTTATATACTTTCGATCTCTTAAGAAACAACAAGTTAAATGGTACGGCCACATAACCAGACAGAAAGAGCAAAGTATCCAAAAAATACTTAACAAACGATACGAAAACAGGCGACCTATTGGACGCGCTCGTAAAAGGTGGATAGATAGTGTATTAGAGACACTCGGAAATATAACAGCAGAGGAGGCAAATAGAAGGGCAAAAGACCGTACACTCACTCTCCCCTCAACACCGAAAGGTACAAGAAGACAGAAAGAAGAAGAAGATCTCTTAAGTCCAGGTGGCCTTTGATATTTGACACTTTCGGTCTGATCTGTATCGTCCTAGGCCTGTTCTATTTCACATTGGACCCCTAGCCGGATCATAAGACATTACTGGATAAGTAACCCGTATCATTCTTTATTTTTACTGTGTTCCATTGCATCATCTAATCCCTTGCTAAAACACTCTCACCAACATCACTCTCTTGTCTGCTCGTCGTTCCATGTGTGTCTCATATTATTTTTGCTGGATCCTTCTAGCTTTCATCTTTCTCTGTCCTATGATATGTTTCATACCACGCCTTTATCTCTCCCTCATACCATCGTCACACGGTAGGTGCTTTTTATGTTAAATATATTACTTATCTGTTGTCATCCATTCTGATGAAGGCTATTAAGTCGAAACAGTGTCCGTTATCGTATCGTTATTAGTATGTTTTGTTTATGTTATTGGTATATATTAGAACAATATCAATATCTTGAATGAATAGTCACAAATTATTACAGATGTGAAACAAGTTAAACGGAGAATATGTATGGCTAAGAGTAATTAAGTACATGAGCTAAGAGTACATGAGCTAAGAGTACATGAGCTAAGAGTACATGAGCTAAGAGTACATGAGCTAAGAGTACATGAGTTAAGAGTACATCTAAGAGTACATGAGTTAAGAGTACATGAGCTAAGAGTACATGAGCTAAGAGTACATGAGCTAAGAGTACATGAGCTAAGAGTACATGAGTTAAGAGTACATGAGTTAAGAGTACATGAGTTAAGAGTACATGAGTTAAGAGTACATGAGGAAAATATAAACATTTAAACAAATTATAGACAAGCTAAAAATGAGAGTTATAAAATACCACATCTATTCTATATTATTGTATGGCTTAGAAACATGGACAATGAAAAAACAATCAGAAGACATTATTGATGCCTTTGGGGAGTGGAAAGATAGAAGAATAGGGAGTACATCAAGGAAAGAGAATAGAACAAACAACCACCTCTGCTATTACTACTGCTAATACTACTACTAATACTACAATTACTACTACTACTACTACAGTCGCTACTGATTTATAGCATTGTCGTTTCGATCTTCGGGAAATACTAGCGATGAAGCTCTTGTTTCCTGCATACAATTTGGCGTGGGATGAAGTGGGGGCTCCACATCATTCTTTAATACACACATAAGTCTGGAATTCTCCGCCATATGCAATGTTCTGATGAGAAACAAAGCACTCACGGAGAATGTTTATATATAAAAGGCAGGTTCCAGTATTTTTCCATACATATTTGCAATCACATCAATGCTTGCAACCAAATGGCCGTATTTGTGTTGGCATATTTTTGCCTACACAGATCGTATAAATGAACTACTTCATATAGTTGCACACCAAATAACACAAGAAGAACGTTCATCACTGCGGTCGTCCGTGTTTAGCAGTGCAAGGATTTTATAAAATGTAACAAATGCCGGTATGTTATCATCATCATCAGGTGCCATGCCGGGTGGCGTAGCCGGTCATGGCTCTCCACAGCTCTCTGTCCACAGTATTATGTATCAAAGTCGTTGTTGTTTTCTTGCCGTGCCAGGTTGTCAAACTGTCTAATATTTTCTCACGTTGTCGCCCTCTGTCTCTGGTGCCTTCAGTCTTGCCTGTTGTGATTATGTTTATAGTGAGAGAAAAAAAGAGACTTTTTGTACCTCGAACTGAAGCCTTGCCATCACTAATGTAATATCACATCCTTTCTATTCGGCCACCAGCCGCTATATAAAAGACTAGAACTGTCGAAACAAGAATACCACTAACAGCAGTGATATTACGTCTATGATTACTACTACTACTACTACTACTACTACTACTACTACTACTACTACTACTACTACTACTACTACTACTACTACTACTATTACTACTACTACTACTACTACTACTACTACTACTACTACTAATAATAATAATAATAATAATAATAATAATATTACCACTATTGCCATTGCTATGACTACATACTTATCTACTGTTACTACTACTGTTACTATCACTACTATAACTACTACTACTACAACTACTATCACCATTACTACAGCTACTGCTATCATTACTACTACTAATAGTATTACTACTGTTGGGAAATCTCCCTAGCGTATTGGTTAAGCTGTTCATCTTGGGCTCAAGAGGGCATGGGTTCGAATCCGGCTCGTATCGTCTTGCTTACAAGGTGGATTTTTTCTGAGACCCCTGGTTGATTATCACTTGAAGCTACGGAGTTACGTGCTATGAGTGGTACTCTCGGCAGGCGGTGTGCCGCTTCGTTGAGAGTGACGGAGTACCTATTGGAAACCCGAGTACAGTGAAGCCAATCCTCAACGACATTTGAGCCATTTGAACTATATTACTACTTTTAATACTGCAACTATTACTATTGTTAGTATTGCTACTATTACTGCATTTCCTGTGTGGCGCACGGGCGAACGGCTAGAGCATTGGTCTCACATCCGTGAGATCTAGAGCGTCAACTTCCGGTAACATAGCTAGTAACTGCGCATAAGGGTCAGCGAACCAAAACTGAACAAGACCCTAGGACACTTCCATGCAGTGGGTCTAGAAAGTGACTGTACTGTGTGTGAGAAAGTGACTGTGTGAGAAAGTATCTGTGTGTGAGAAAGTGATTGTGTGATAAAGTGACTGTGATAAAGTATCTGTGTGTGAGAAAGTGACTGTGATAAAGTATCTGTGTGTGAGAAAGTGATTGTGTGAGAAAGTGACTGTGTGTGAGAAAGTGATTGTGTGAGAAAGTGACTGCGCGTGAGAAAGTGATTGTGTGAGAAAGTAATTGTGTGTGAGAAAGTGACAGTGTGTGAGAGTGATTGTGTGAGAAAGTGATTGTGTGTGATAAAGTATCTGTGTGTGAGAAAGTGACTGTGTGAGAAAGTGACTGTGTGTGAGAAAGTGACTGCGTGTGAGAAAGTGACTGCGTGTGAAAGTGATTGTGTGAGAAAGTAATTGTGTGTGAGAAAGTGACTGTGTGTGAGAAAGTGACTGCGTGTGAAAGTGATTGTGTGAGAAAGTAATTGTGTGTGAGAAAGTGACAGTGTGTGAGAGTGATTGTGTGAGAAAGTGATTGTGTGTGAGAAAGTGACTGTGTGTGAGAAAGTGACTGTGTGTGAGAAAGTGACTGTGTGTGAGAAAGTGACTGTGTGTGAGAAAGTGATTGTGTGTGAGAAAGTGACTGTGCGTGAGAAAGTGATTGTGTGTGAGAAAGTGACTGTGTGTGAGAAAGTGACTGTGTGAGAAAGTGACTGTGTGAGAAAGTGACTGTGTGTGAGAAAGTGACTGTGTGAGAAAGTGACTGTGTGAGAAAGTGACTGTGTGAGAAAGTGATTGTGTGAGAAAGTCAGTGAGTGTGAGAAAGTGATTGTGTGTGAGAAAGTGACTGTGTGTGATAGTGACTGTGTGAGAAAGTGATTGTGTAAGTAAGTGATTGTGTGAGAAAGTGATTGTGTGAGAAAGTGATGTTGGATGAGAAAGTGATTGTGTGAGAAAGTGATGTTGGATGAGAAAGTGATTGTGTGAGAAAATGATTGTCCATAAATTATACAAACAAGTTTTGACATTGTGTTTAACTCCCTACTACACCCCCCCCCACCCTACCTGTATCAAAAACTAATCAAGAAGACCCACCCTCACCCTGCTTTATATCACGTCAACAATATTTTAAACCCATCCTTCCCTTATCCCATACAAATTAGAGAATAATTGGAAAGAATTACATAATTTATTTTAAATTCCACATATAAGTTTCCAATTCATATATAAATCTCATTTACACGTGTGGTAAAATAAACAAACGTTCCTGCTATGATATTTTAACATCTGTAATACCCAACAAATCTATTTCATTATTATCTAATCACCCATCATTAAAAATATCAGCACAAGGTATAACTGTTAACATATCGTTCTGTCTGTTCTTATCTGTTAACATATCGTTCTGTCTGTTGGTATCTGTTAACATATCGTTCTGTCTGTTGGTATCTGTTAACATATCGTTCTGTCTGTTGGTATCCACGTGTATCGTTCTGTCTGTTGGTATCCACGTGTATCGTTCTGTCTGTTGGTATCCACGTGTATCGTTCTGTCTGTTGGTATCTGTTAACATATCGTTCTGTCTGTTGGTATCCACGTGTATCGTTCTGTCTGTTGGTATCTGTTAACATATCGTTCTGTCTGTTGGTATCCACGTGTATCGTTCTGTCTGTTGGTATCTGTTAACATATCGTTCTGTCTGTTGGTATCTGTTAACATATCGTTCTGTCTGTTGGTATCTGTTAACATATCGTTCTGTCTGTTGGTATCTGTTAACATATCGTTCTGTCTGTTGGTATCCACGTGTATCGTTCTGTCTGTTGGTATCCACGTGTATCGTTCTGTCTGTTGGTATCCACGTGTATCGTTCTGTCTGTTGGTATCTGTTAACATATCGTTCTGTCTGTTGGTATCTGTTAACATATCGTTCTGTCTGTTGGTATCCACGTGTATCGTTCTGTCTGTTGGTATCCACGTGTATCGTTCTGTCTGTTGGTATCCACGTGTATCGTTCTGTCTGTTGGTATCCACGTGTATCGTTCTGTCTGTTGGTATCTGTTAACATATCGTTCTGTCTGTTGGTATCTGTTAACATATCGTTCTGTCTGTTGGTATCCACATGTATCGTTCTGTCTGTTGGTATCCACGTGTATTGTTCTGTCTGTTGGTATCCACGTGTATCGTTCTGTCTGTTGGTATCCACGTGTATCGTTCTGTCTGTTGATATCCACGTGTATCGTTCTGTCTGTTAGTATCCACATGTATCGTTCTGTCTGTTGGTATCCACGTGTATCGTTCTGTCTGTTGATATCCACGTGTATCGTTCTGTCTGGTGATATCCACGTGTATCGTTCTGTCTGTTGGTATCCAAGTGTATCGTTCTGTCTGTTGGTATCCACGGGTATCGTTCTGTCTGTTGGTATCCACATGTATCGTTCTGTCTGTTGGTATCCATGTGTATCGTTATGTCTGTTGGTATCCACGTGTATCGTTCTGTCTGTTGGTATCCACGTTTATTGGTTAAAGTGAGAGTAAACACCATCCTACCCCTAACTATCTCACCATCAATTTAAATATATATATATTTGAGTAAAGTATAGTATTTATTAAATTTATTAATGCCGTAGGAGTAAAAGATGTTAGTGATCTCATATTTCAGTGGCTCTGCAAATGAGGGCGGTAGCCATCTCCTCTCCTTCGCAGTCTTTAATTCCAGGATTAATCCGGTACCCATTTAAGGCTGGGTCGACCCGGGAGCCGTTCCGATCTGAAAAACATTTCCGCCTCAACCGGGGATTAACCCAGGACCACTCATATGCGAAGCCAGTGCGCTAAACACTGCGCTAACGCGGCTCCCATTTGAGTATATACATAGAGTAATTGATGTTTTAATTTAATACATTTACAAAGAATTCGCTGACAATGTGATATTTTTCTGCGCAAAAATGTTCAAACGGAGTTTGCTTGATAACTCGAAACTGAAAATAGAACACTGAAATTTACTTCTATCAATTAGGGTCTATATTGTTATTGTTGCAATGAACAAAATCAAGGTTATGATTAAAACAGTATTGATTTACAATATCAATAACATTTTAATATATAAAAATCCATCCAGTTTGCGTCTACACTACACTATTCATGGAGAAATTAAGTGTAGATTTGATACATCAAAATTTATATCGTTTAGGTCTACACTATTCAAAGAGAAATTACACGTAGATTTGATAAACGTTTGCTTTCACCCTTCGGATTGTAAAGGTAAAGGTAGGTCCCATGGCATCTGCCGTCGGGGATGAAGATAACTCTTCATGTACTAAGCCGCAACTATTAGGTGGGGTGGCCAGTTCCTTTCCTTGCCGTTTTTTTTTTACCTTCCCTAACTCATGCGTCAGGTACTCATTTACAGGTGAGTCGACTGGAGGAGCGGTCGTGTTAAGTCAGAAATCACAACCCGTATTTTTTTTATGTTTTTTATGTCCGTACTTGGTTTCGAACCTGGCACGTTGTAACCATATGATAGCAAGCAAGCTCACTATCCACTAGGCTACCGCGCTCCTCGGGATTGTACAAAACTCAATTCAAGAAGCCCTTCATATTTCAGCATATGAGCGTAAGTTTACGATGATTAATGCTTGCCTGATGTCAGGGTGCTCAGTGAATTTTAGTAACGCTTCCTTATATTGTTTACAAGGAAATGTTTCCTGATTGAATGAACCAATTCCAATAGTCTTGGCAATAACCTAACATCCCGTAAAGAAATTTAAAATCAGACTCCAGAGTTATGGCACTGAAAATCTGATTCTAGTACCATATGTGAAAACAGAACAATGTAATGTAATGTCATTCGATGTAATGTCACGCGATGTAATGTCTCGAGATGTAATGTGACAAGATGTAATGTCACGCGATGTCATTTCACGAGATGTAATATCACGCGATGCAATGTCACGCGATGTAATGTCTCGAGATGTAATGTGACAAGATGTAATGTCACGCGATGTAATGTCACGCGATGTAATGTCTCGAGATGTAATGTGACAAGATGTAATGTCACGCGATGTCATTTCACGAGATGTAATATCACGCGATGCAATGTCACGCGATGTAATGTCTCGAGATGTAATGTGACAAGATGTAATGTCACGCGATGTAATGTCACGCGATGTCATGTCACGAGATGTAATGTCACGCAATGAAATTAGTTTTAAAAATGTAATTTTATATTTTAGTGTGTAATAAATATCTGAAACTTCAAAAGTTATATCCAGGGTGTTACCGGGGTCTGAAATTGGTAAAAAATTATAGCAACACAGCTACCTGCCAGACATGTAAATGGCGACTACGATTTTGGGGTAGGTTCTCCCATCCATATAGGGGGGAAGTAACTCAGAAGTATAGCTGACATCAGATGTGCCACGCCGAAAGGATCATATATTACATCCATGATGTCAACCATGATGTCAACCATGATGTCAACCATGATGTCAACCATGATGTCAACCATGATGTCAACCATGATGTCAACCATGATTAAACGCATTCTTTTCTCTCTAATATATATATATATATATATATATATATATATATATATATATATATATATATATATATATATATATATATATATATATATGTGTGTGTGTGTGTGTCATCATCAATCAATAAACCCATAACCCTTCAGTGTCCTAGGGGTACTATATTGGATGCCTCAGCACACAGAGTCCTTCAGCGAATTCTATCCTCAGCGATGCGGATGAGTGTGGAAATATCTTGCCCTGTCCATTCCTTGATGATGACTGTCATGACATATTATCGTGACATATTCTTTCCAGAACTTTGTATTCATCGTGGGTATTCTGAAGACCTCTTTGTTTATGGCAAAGCAGGTCTGCATTGCTGCATTGGCCAGAGACATATCTCTCTACTACATTATTTTAATCTGCTGGAGTTTTGAAAGAATGCCGCAGAGAAAGATGTTGTTGTCAGTCAGACTCCCTACGCGGATACCTCACCACATCGTTAATGTATGTTGTAATATTCCACCCAAAATACATAGCCAAAAATTTCGTACCTTCAAGCACGACCAGGTTCCTGTAATAGACCTGCTAGCTACATTAAGTTGCACCCAGTTCGTTACGTGTTTTGATTATTTTTTTGCTTTTTAGTTGCTACTATTTATATACTTTAAGTAGCCTTGGTTAATTTTTGCATGCGATTAATTCCTAAATAATTCAGCTAGGAGGTCTGTATTGTCGAGAGCCACGCAACACGACACATAAGACGCTCTTACAAATTCACTTCCGACATTGTTATTACGATATTGATCACGTGATTAATATTATATTTATAACTTTATTGATGCGGTTTTTTTAGCTAAAATATTCGTATGAATAACAGCTAATGAATGATCGTATATGTTAAACATTTCAAGTGGTCTATACAAATATGGATGACTACAACTTGTGTCAACCACCCTCCCCATGTCAACCACTCTCCTCAAATCAAACTCCCTCCTCATGTCAACCACCCTCCCCATGTCAACCACTCTCCCCATGTCAACCACCATCCTCATGTCAACCACCCTGAATATGTCAACCACCCTCCCCATGTCAACCACTCTCCCCATGTCAACCACCATCCTCATGTCAACCACCCTGAATATGTCAACCACCCTCCTCATGTCAACCTACCTCCTCATGTCAACTTCCCTCCTCATGTCAACCACCCTCCCCATGTCAACCACTCTCCCCATGTCAACCACCATCCTCATGTCAATCACCCTAAATATGTCAACCAACCTGAATATGTCAACCTCCCTCCCCATGTCAACCACCCTCCCCATGTCAACCAGCCTCCCCATGTCAACCACTCTCCCCATGTCAACCACCATCCTCATGTCAACCACCCACCCCATGTCAACCACCTCCCATGTCAACCACCCTCCAAATGTCAACAGCTGTCAAACTTGTTCACACTTTCCTCCCCTAATAGATAACACAATATAGGGACAGCCACACAAGTTCTATAATCTGTATTTATAAACATCTTGTTAGCAACTAGACTATGCCAACATTTCTGCTGCCGCTGCTACCTCCGCCACTAAAACTCTTCCAGCAAGAGATACCGTTATTTTTAATAAGAAATGTCTGCTAAAAAAACTGACAGAAAGAGAGGTAATTGAAAACCCAGGATCAGATGAACTCAATTATTGGCAGCGTAACATTATTTGTTTCTTGCAGGTATGCCAAATCATCCTGGCACTAACTTAGATAAGAAAGAGAATAGATAAAGAATATCAAAATAAGAATAGAAAAATATTCAAGCGCACTGAGAAATACGCGGACATCAAATTCAATGCAGTTATATAGATAACATTACAACAAGAGTGTATGTCACTGTATGTTGCAAATGTGTACACGATATACGGAACAGAAGCGGATATGGGCGTTACCTAAACTGTTACAAGACAAGAACTTGAAATAATAAACTGAATTCCAGTTCACGGATGCTATTTAGCATACTCAATTTTGACGGTTATTTGGTAGAATTGTGTATACTGTCTGTCTTCAAGAATATTGTCTTGATGTCTTGAAGAATATTATCTCGATACCTTGATGAATACTGTCTTCATGTCTTGAAGAATATTGCCTTCATGTCTTGAAGAATAGTGTCTTCACGTATTGAAGAATATTGCCTTCATGTCTTGAAGAATATTATCTGGAAGTCTTATAGAATATTATCTGGAAGTCTTATAGAATATTATCTGGAAGTCTTATAGAATATTATCTGGAAGTCTTATAGAATATTATCTGGAAGTCTTATAGAATATTATCTGGAAGTCTTATAGAATATTATCTGGAAGTCTTATAGAATATTATCTGGAAGTCTTATAGAATATTATCTGGAAGTCTTATAGAATATTATCTGGATGTCTTGAAGAATTTTTTCTGGATTTATTGAGGAATCATCAGACTGTCTTTCTTCTATTCTCTAAATGTCTTGAAGACCTGTCTAGGAATTATTTAAAGAATATTGTCATACTGTCTTGAATAATATTGTCAAAATGTTCTGTAGATGAAATTTTCTGAATATCTTCAATACGATTTATCTGTAAAATATATTGATAGAACTGTAGATCATGAAGTATACGGCAGACTATTGAAGTATACGGCAGACTATTGAAGTATACAGCAGACTATTGAAGTATACGGCAGACTATTTAAGTATACGGCAGACTATTGAGGTATACGGCAGACTATTGAAGTATACGGCAGACTATTGAAGTATACGGCAGACTATTGAAGTATACGGCAGACTATTGAAGTATACGGCAGACTATTGAGGTATACGGCAGACTATTGAAGTATACGGCAGACTATTGAAGTATACGGCAGACTATTGAAGTATACGGCAGACTATTGAAGTATACGGCAGACTATTGAAGTATACGGCAGACTATTGAAGTATACGGCAGACTATTGAAGTATACGGCAGACTATTGAAGTATAGACAGACTATTGAAGTATACGGCAGACTGTCTTGAATAATATTGTCAGACTGTCCTTAAAATTACTGGATATTATAACCATCTAAATGTTATGAATTAAATTCGTTTATTTTTTCCTTGTCACCAATCAGTACAAAACTGTCACCTGACTCTCACAAGTGAGGAAAGTACACACAGGTGAGGAAAGTACACACAGGTGAGGAAATTACACACAGGTGAGGAAAGTACACACACAGGTGAGGAAATTACACACAGGTGAGGAAAGTGCACACAGGTGAGGAAAGTAAACACAGGTGAGGAAAGTACACACAGGTGAGGAAAGTAAACACAGGTGAGGAAAGTACACACAGGTGAGGAAAGTAAACACAGGTGAGGAAAGTACACACTTGAAAAAGGTGACAATTTTCGTCACCTCAGAAAACAGTTGAGGCGGCTTAGTACTGTGAGGCGAACCTCACCTTTCACACCTGCCACATGATGGAATACCTTTACCTGATTATGTAAATAACCAAAATTTCAGAGGATGACCTTCAGGGTGGATATCTTATAGTATGTTTATTATTATTTATTAATTTTTCACATTGATAGTTAGACTTAACACCATTATTAAAGAAGGGGAATTAATAGGCTGTAAGACCATCCAGGAACTAAAGCTGCAGGCAGCGGACCGCATCATATGGAGACCTCTGCCCTATGTGTCGCTTGCGGCACGAAATGAACTAACTAGTTAGGCTTAACCGTAGCCTTAGTTCAATATATAGTATTTATCTGATTATGTCATTGGCGCTGATTTAACAGAACGAGTATTTATGATCCATGTAAGAAGAGAACAGAACAGGTTAATCTTCATTAAAATAGGAACAACTAACTTGGAAGACGTGGGGACCAGAGAAAATCACGGATTAATACGGTAAACCACAACTCGCTTGCGATAAAATTACTTTTCGCCGACCATCAAAACATCATATTTCTTCTTCTTCTTCATCGTTCATTCTCAAACTCCGGCGGGATCTCTCTTTCAGCAGGACACATTCTCAAACTCCCGCAGGATCTCTCTTGTAGCAGGACACATTCTCAAACTCCCGCGGGATCTCTCTTTCAGCAGGACACATTCTCAAACTCCCGCGGGATCTCTCTTGTAGCAGGACACATTCTCAAACTCCCGCGGGATCTCTCTTGTAGCAGGACACATTCTCAAACTCCCGCGGGATCTCTCTTGTAGCAGGACACATTCTCAAACTCCCGCGGGATCTCTCTTGTAGCAGGACACATTCTCAAACTCCCGCGGGATCTCTCTTGTAGCAGGACACATTCTCAAACTCCCGCGGGATCTCTCTTGTAGCAGGACACATTCTCAAACTCCCGCGGGATCTCTCTTGTAGCAGGACACATTCTCAAACTCCCGCGGGATCTCTATTTCAGCAGGATCATTGTCCTACTAGATTTCCAGCAGGATGTAGTCCAGAGAATGGAAATTCGTTGTGTCGCCGTTTTATTTGCGCCAATGGCCCGACACATCAGTCTTCGGTGGGAAAACATCATATATGATGACGAAGAAAAAATGCAAACTCACATGAAATCACTATCAAGAATATGCAATAAATACAACACGCAGATTAACACACAAACGACAGAACTATGCAAATAAAAAGATCAATTGAGCAATTAAACATAAAAAAGAACACACAAATAAAACAAGTCAAAGAGTTCAAGTAGGCCTACCTAGGAAGTATGTTCACATAAGATGGACGACTCGATACAGAGATGCAATCAAGATGTCACTGTCACCTTTGCTATTGCACCCCAAAAATCGACTTTAAAGTAAAGAAACAAATGATTAACATCATCTGTATACCAATGCTTATGTTACCAATGCCAAACTTGGCAAGTGACATCTACACATAAAATAAAGATCGAGACTTGTGAAATGAAATGTCTAAGAAAGGTTGTTGGAGTCTCCAGACTCGACAAAATGCGCAGTGAGATCATCAGAAAGATAATAGGTATCACATCTCGCGTCGAACACATTAGAGAAACAACAAATAAAATGGTTTGGACATCTTATGAGGATGAACGATCAACTTCGCATAAAAGCTTATAACAAGATGGAATCAGGATACATAACCAAGGACAGACCTAAGTAAAGGTGGATAAACAAAATCAAGATCATCCTGAACAAACATGATTACACCTCAACCAGAGCAACACACCTGGCTCTGGAATGAAGGCGTATCTCCTTCACAAACCCCTACTCTCAACGACAAGTGTGGAATCTACGACAACACCACCACCTGGGGAAATACAATACACAATAGTCCTCAGCACTGTCAACGAAATAAAAGACAGCTATCATCTCCCAGACTAGAGACAAGAACTTCGGAAAGTAAAACAAATATTCACCGCCACACACGGTTTAAATTGTCAGAAATCAAGACACAATAAAGAGATAATGCAACGATAAGTTTTGACCCAGTAAGTCTTATGAAAGCAACACAGAAAACAATAGACATCTACCCAGAACAATGAATTCGTGTCTATACTGATGGATCTGCTTTCAAAACAACAATCAAAGAATGTTATTGTGTGTATATAGGATATCCAAAAACAAAATATGTCAAGAGTTGATTAATGCATGCGGGAGATAACGATTTGAGACATCTTATCAAGTCAGCATTGTTATGCAGTAGATTCCTGGCCACTTAAACAAGCCTCGCAATGACAAGGTGGACAGAAAAAAGAAGAGAGCACAATAGGAACAGCCATATACACAAACAACCAAGTTAAAATAATATTGAAATCTGTGAAAAAAGAGAATTGAAGGAATAGATGGACCATGGGAAACACTGGGAGGGAAATCTATAAATATATGACCAGCCCAAATCATTAAGATAACATCAACCTCCTGGAATGGAAAGACCAGAAAATCCTTTTCTAATATTCGCACACATCATATACAGCGTAACAATCACCTGAACAGAATACAACCACACCACACTCCAGGGTGTCGACTGTGCACTCATCCATATGAAACTGTTGACCACCACTTTTTTGAATGTCCAGCGCTGGATGACATCAGGAAAATGCTTCTCCCTCCAGGGCCAGATAAATGGAACACATTATATGGAACAAAACGGCAGCTCACAAACACATATCACACAATAGCATTGGGTCAAATGGCATGAGCCCATGGACAGCTGGATCAGCAACCAACCAACCAACCAACCACTATTACTATACTACTACTATGATTTCCACTACTACTGCTAATACTAGTTTTAAAAAAGAAAGTTCAAAAGACGTAGAGGATTGACTTTACCGTACTCGGTTTCCCATATGTGCTCGGTCACTCTCAACAAAGCAGAACGCTGCCTACCGAGAGTACTACTCATAGCACGTAACTCCGTAGCTTCAAGTGATAATCCACAGGGATCTCCGAAAAATCCACCATGTACACAAGACGACACGAGCCGGATTCGAACCCATGACCTCTTGAATACAAGACGAATAGCTTAACCACTACGCTATGGAGATCCCCAAAGTACTACTAGTACTACTGCTAATGCTACTACCACTACGACTACTATTATACCACTGCTGTTACTGCTATTAATACTACTACCTTCACTATTAATACTATTAGTACTTCTACTACAACTACTACTAATACCACTACAACTAATACTACTGCCACAACGGCTGCAACTACAACAGCAACTATTACTACTACTACTACTACTACTACTACTACTACTACTATAACTACTACTACTACTACTAATACTACTACTACTACTACTATTATAACTACTACTACTACTAATACTACTACTACTACTACTACTACTACTACTACTATAACTACTACTACTACTACTAATACTACTACTACTAATACTAGTACTACTATAACTACTACTACTATAACTACTATTACTACTAATATTACTACTACTATAACTACTACTACTACCACTACTACTACTACTATAACTACTACTACTACTACTACTACTAATACTAATATAACTACTACTACTACTACTACTACTACTACTACTAATATTATAACTACTACTACTACGACTACTACTACTACTACTACTACTACTACTATAACTACTACTACTACTACTAATACTACTACTACTATAACTACTACTACTACTACTAATACTAGTACTACTATAACTACTACTACTATAACTACTATTACTACTAATATTACTACTACTATAACTACTACTACTACCACTACTACTACTACTAATATAACTACTACTACTACTATAACTACTACTACTACTACTATAACTACTACTACTACTACTACTACTACTAATACTAATATAACTACTACTACTACTATAACTACTACTACTACTACTACTACTATAACTACTACCACTACTACTACTACTACTATAACTACTACTACTACTACTACTAATACTAATATAACTACTAATACTACTATAACTACTACTACTACTACTACTACTACTAATACTACTACTACTACTAATACTACTACTACTACTATAACTACTACTAATACTACTAATACTACTATAACTACTACTACTACTATAACTACTACTACTTCTAATAATAATACTACTACTACTACTACTACTACTACTATAACTACTACTACTACTACTAATACTACTACTACTAATACTAGTACTACTATAACTACTACTACTATAACTACTATTACTACTAATATTACTACTACTATAACTACTACTACTACCACTACTACTACTACTATAACTACTACTACTACTACTACTACTAATACTAATATAACTACTACTACTACTACTACTACTACTACTACTAATATTATAACTACTACTACTACGACTACTACTACTACTACTACTACTACTACTATAACTACTACTACTACTACTAATACTACTACTACTATAACTACTACTACTACTACTAATACTAGTACTACTATAACTACTACTACTATAACTACTATTACTACTAATATTACTACTACTATAACTACTACTACTACCACTACTACTACTACTAATATAACTACTACTACTACTATAACTACTACTACTACTACTATAACTACTACTACTACTACTACTACTACTAATACTAATATAACTACTACTACTACTATAACTACTACTACTACTACTACTACTATAACTACTACCACTACTACTACTACTACTATAACTACTACTACTACTACTACTAATACTAATATAACTACTAATACTACTATAACTACTACTACTACTACTACTACTACTAATACTACTACTACTACTAATACTACTACTACTACTATAACTACTACTAATACTACTAATACTACTATAACTACTACTACTACTATAACTACTACTACTTCTAATAATAATACTACTACTACTATTCTTCTTCTTCTTCTTTCGTTCACTTGAAACATGTCTATATCTGTAATTCTGTCTCCTTGATAAAACTCACTGTCTTTTGTAGTTCATACAGTGTCCCATAGAGCTTTGATTCCAGTGTTGTTTCCTTTGGCCAATATGTATGCCTCAGCGTACTACTACTATAACTACTACTACTATAACTACTACTACTACTACTAATACTACTACTACTATAATTACTACTACTATAACTACTACTACTACTACTATTACTACTACCTCTTCCCCCCCCCCAAACTACTGCATCGCCCATGTGTCCGAGTGGACTGGCAGTGCAGAAAGCTACACACCCACTGCTTCTCTCAAATGATAAGCAAGTAAAATGTCGGATAAGCAGCAAGACGTAACGTTGTGTCGGATCTGCCATCCGTATATCTTGTAGGAGGACTTGTTGCACCGGCGTGGACGTAATGGTCATAGAGGATTGGCAATTGGGCCATTGACTTAATGCCCTCCATGGGAAAATGCAGAAATATTCTTACAGAACAGTACTTTTAAAAAAATGGAATGCTTTGTGTAGACATGTAATAAGTGTGACTACAGGTTAAACTCTGTAATGACACTTACTGGCGCAAGACACAAGGTAGTTAAGTTTTATAGTACAAAACAGACCAATTGTCTCGTCCATGTGTTGTCAGGGCTCGAAAGGGGAGCAAATAATAGCAACCCGATTTACCTTCCATGAATGTCGTCAGACATATAGGATAGAGTTATCCAGAAGTCATGCTGAAATTGGGTGTATCCGGCAGAAAGGTGCAGAAAGATATAGACCATGAAACTCCGTTTTCTGGATTACATCCTGTTAATTTGTGGGAGTTTGAGAACGAATACAGAAGAAGAAAAAGACTAACACACTTAATAAAAGACATAATAAAAGAAATAATAAGAGACATAATACAACACATAATACAAGTCATAATACATGACGTAATACATACAAGACACGAAACAAATTATAATTCAAAAATAATACAAGACATAAGACAGGACATAATATAAGACATAATACAAGACACAATACAAGACATAAGACATACGCTTAGATGGAAGGAGCATATTTAGACTGATCAGAAATATATATTGGAAACAAACTGAATCAATAAGATAAGAGAGTAGCTACTAATCATATATCTTATGTATATATTGGATAGCCCATCTGCTCTTCCTCTACCACGAACATCCGCATGTCCAGCGATACATTCAGTAGAAACATGCTGTCAGGGCCGGTCTTAGGCCATTGCAACCTATGCGGCCGCATTGGGCCCCGTAGTTGTTAGGGACGGTCCTGCATGCTGTACCCAGGAAGATGGAATTATTTCATATCTACTACAACCGTTTTTTATTTAGTGGAAACATGGATTCTAATCAAACAAGGTAAACACCATCACAAGTGGAGTCTCCATATCAGACAAGATAACTATCACCGTAATTGGAATCTCCCTATCAGACACGATAATTACCACCGTAAGTGGAGTCTCTATACAAGATATCTACCATCGTAATTGGAGTCTCTAGACAAGATATCTACCACCGTAAGTGGAGTCTCTATATCAGACAAGATAACTACCACCGTAAGTGGAGTCTCTAGACAAGATATCTACCATCGTAATCGGAGTCTCCATATCGAACAAGATAGCTACCACCGTAAGTGGAGTCTCCATATCAAACAAGATAGCTACCACCGTAAGTGGAGTCTCCATATCAAACAAGATAGCTACCATTGTAAGTGGAGTCTCCATATCAGACAAGATAGCTACCACTGTAAGTGGAGTCTCTATATCAGACATGAAGACTACCATCGTAACAGGAGACTTTGTATGCTATTTGATTGCTGCAGTAACAGGAGACTTTGTATGCTATTTGATTGCTGCAGTAACAGGAGACTTTGTATTTTTATTTGATTGCTGCAGTACTGTCTCAACCTTCATGCTTATTCTTACAATAGTTTTCCTATATGCTCCATCGCGAATGGCGTACACTTTACTCCAGTACTAGATATAGACAGACTCCACACAACATGTCAAAAATTCAACATAAATATTAATATTGAAAAGACCGAAATAATGGCAATAGCAAAGAAAGAAAGAAATATCACGATCTCCATCGATGATAAACACCTTAAACAAGTAAATGAGTTCACTTACTTAGGAAGCATTGTATCGAGTGAAGGGAAAACAAGTAAAGAGATACAAAATAGATGCAACAAAACATATCAGATCCTAGGACAGATGACTCGCATTTTCAAGAACAAAAATGTAAACATAGACACTAAAGTTGCATTATACAAGACTATATTTATTCCATCACTATGCTACCAGAGCCAAACCTGGACAATGACAGCACAAGACAAAAGAAAAATAGTGACAACAGAAATGACATGTCTACGAAGAATACTCGGAGTGTCATTAAGAGATAGAATCAGGAACGATAACATCAGACAGATAACCAAAACAATACCAGTATTGGAACACATCAAAAGACAGCAGATCAAGTGGTTTTCACACGCTTCCAGACTACCGACATATAGCTTGCCACAAATGGCCATGACACATAGACATAACGGTAATAAAGCCAGAGGCAGACCATGTAAAAGATGGATCACAGAAATCAAAGAAGCCACAGGAACAAGCTTACAAACATCGCACAAGAAGGCCATCTCCAGAGAACTCTTCCACCCCCTAACGCTGCAAGGCAAACAAGGGACACAGCGTATAGATAGATAGATAGATAGATAGACTAGATATAATATAATTAATGTACAAAAAAAACCAGAAGTTATGAAAATTAGCAAGTCTTCAACACCAATGGATATAACAATAGATAACACCAAAGTGAAACAAGCCAAAGAATTTAAATATTAAGGCAGCATTTTTTCCGAAGATAGAAGACTAGACAGAGAAATAGAAACAAGGTGCCAGAAAGCAAACACAGTGACTTATCAACTTTCACCATTACTTCTTCATCCAAAGATCAAGATGGAAATTAAATAACAAATTATATCTACAATTTTTATACCAACACTATGCTACCAATGTCAAACACTGTCTTTAACAGCTTCGCAGCAAAGAAAAATCGGCACGTGAAATGAAGTGTCTGAGAAAAGCTGCAATGGTTACCAAACTAGATAAAATAAGGAATTAGGAAAAGAGTTGATATATATATCATGTATCGAACATATTGAGAAACAGCAAGTAAAATGGTTCGGTCACCTTATGAGAATGAAGCCAAACCAAATACCAGTAAGAGCATATAATACAAGAATATACGGGCGTAAAGCCAAAGGTAGACCAAGAAAACGGTGGATAGAAAACATTAAGATAACCTTGAACAAACATGGACTAAATGCAACCTCGGCGACACATCTGGCCTTGAAACGACAGCTTAAGATACCACCCCTACGCTTAACGACAAGTGTGAATGCGATCAACAATCATTCACCTGGGGATAGACAATAGACAATAGACAATAGACAATAGACTAGATATAAAACCGCATCAAAATCTATATCCTTGATGTACGACCCATCAGTGAAGACAATGTCATAATCATTCCTGTCGTTATCAGCTATCAATTGATCAAGTCCAAGATCTGTCTTTCCGCAGCATAAACTCTACATTTTCTGCCAAGAGTAATTACCACGAATACTCAGCTGGCGCACATTACTTGTAGAAGTTTGACGGGGTTTTCCCGAACCAAGTAGACATTACATCATGCATGAGGTATTTTGCAAGATTGATTCTTACTTATTTTTTTTTGTCAATGAAAAATTCTCCCTTCCTAGTCTGTTCCCCCCTGTCTACAAGGTTATCCCACATTACATGAAACTGGCGCCACAACACTTAACATTCTAAAGTAATTTTTGTAGTAATCTATATTACAATGTAAGTACACAACAATCAGACTGAATCATCTAATAACACTTACAGATATATCATTGTTCAAGTACAGTAGTTTTATTCTATGCATCTCATTATACAATCCAAGATTGTGTTTGAGTACAGTGGTTAGATCTTGTCCTCTTTATAATAACATAGATTTAAATCTGAGAAGTGCTGGATTCAACATTGAAGAGGCCCTTAGGCAATCAATTTATTTCGAACTGCATAACCAACAATGACATGTTATATTTTTAAAAGATTCTTTTCAGAATTATGCCCTTTTTTATTAACAAATTTCAACACATAACAAGCACAAGAAAATATCACACAATGGCATTGCGTCAAAAGGAACGAACTCATGAACCGCTGGATCATCAACCAACAATGTACAAATCTCTATTTGGACTCGAGTTAACATGCTGGAACTATAGTTCGTTTATAAATCTGTAATCACCCTTTGAAGTCAATATCTCAGAAACTGTCTGTTAGATCGCAGAGATCTCTGGCATGCAATATTAGATTTAATACGACACAAAAATATTGTTATAATTCAGTACATTACTACTCGCGATTGTTCATATCGGTGAAAACTACTGAAGTTTTTGGTCCATTGCAAATAAGTGTGGTCAAATTTAATTTTAGACATTTCAGGTAACATATTACTGTCAGAAATTCAATGTACTTATTTCATCACTTCTGTTGGCCCAACTGAATTTTTCAGTGATTTTTACTGGTCACTATGTTGACATCACGCAGGAGTGACCAATGAATAGATAATTGTGTCAATATGAGTGACGTATGAAGTCAATTTGTATTGATATCTCAAACAAAACAAAACGTTTGCAGTCAAGAAATCATGTTCCAATTCTGAAACATGTACCATTCCCGTGCGAAACAAGAAATGAAAGTTCCTAGTATTTTTTGTTGTTCTTTTAAAACAAAACCCTGTTTTTAGAACAAGGCGATCCGCCGAAGACGGATGTGTCGAGCCATTGGCGCAAATAAAACGGTGACACAACGCATTTCCATTATCTGGACTACATCCTGCTGGAAATCTAATAGGACCATGGTCTTGCTACAAGAGAGATCCAACGGGAGTTTGAGAATGAACCCTGAAGAAGAAGAAGAAGAACAAGGCGTGACACACGACAACATTGCCCTGCCTGCAAAAAGCGAAAACAATGTGATTGGTGACGTTCTTAATTTGTAGAATGTCTTCAATTGGTCAATATATTTATACTTTCCGTCATAGCAAATGAAAAGCCCCAAAAATATACACGAAACGTCACTAATAAAAATGTATTCCGATTATTTAGACAGTATTTGCTGTCGGTAGACTCAAATTTTCTGTTGGTCCGGTTCTGTGGCGGAGTGGTACAGCGCACATCTATGACGGCGAAGGTACCGAGTTCGATTCCCGCCACAGACAGATGTGCATCCGAAACGTTCAAAAAGAAACTACTGAACTTATTTATATTGCCTATG
This sequence comes from Meghimatium bilineatum, assembly GCA_034231615.1. Taxonomy (NCBI): domain Eukaryota; kingdom Metazoa; phylum Mollusca; class Gastropoda; order Stylommatophora; family Philomycidae; genus Meghimatium; species Meghimatium bilineatum. The sequence continues at coordinate 32,082,423 of CM067309.1, forward strand.
AAATCACTACAGGCAAAAAACACTGGGCTGATGGCTACGTCATGAATAGGATACACTATCAATTTGTTTAGACTTAGATAAATACTGAAACATATCTTATATACTATGCAATTTAGTGGGTACATAAGTTATAGAGGAAGAGCGTGTTAAACTACTAACAGTTGGTACATAAGTTATAGAGGAAGAGCATGTTAAACTACTAACAGTGGGTACATAAGTTATAGAGGAAGAGCGTGTTAAACTACTAACAGTGGGTACATAAGTTATAGAGGAAGAGCATGTTAAACTACTAACAGTGGGTACATAAGTTATAGAGGAAGAGCGTGTTAAACTACTAACAGTGGGTACATAAGTTATAGAGGAAGAGCATGTTAAACTACTAACAGTGGGTACATAAGTTATAGAGGAAGAGCGTGTTAGACTACTAACAGTGGGTACATAAGTTATAGAGGAAGAGCATGTTAAACTACTAACAGTGGGTACATAAGTTATAGAGGAAGAGCGTGTTAAACTACTAACAGTGGGTACATATGTCAATAAGTTATAGAGGAAGAGCGTGTTAAACTACTAACAGTGGGTACATATGTCAATAAGTTATAGAGGAAGAGCGTGTTAAACTACTAATAGTGGGTACATATGTCAATAAGTTATAGAGGAAGAGCGTGTTAAACTACTAACAGTGGGTACATATGTCAATAAGTTATAGAGGAAGAGCGTGTTAAACTACTAACAGTGGGTACATATGTCAATAAGTTATAGAGGAAGAGCGTGTTAAACTACTAACAGTGGGTACATATGTCAATAAGTTATAGAGGAAGAGCGTGTTAAACTACTAACAGTGGGTACATATGTCAATAAGTTATAGAGGAAGAGCGTGTTAAACTACTAACATTTTTAGAAAGACAAAAATGTATCTAAAGCGTAGGTTTGAATCAAAAGTTGCATTCCAACGATCTCTGCAATCTAATAGATAATTTCTTCCTCCCCCGTCTGTGACCCCTGTACCTTTTCTAGCCCTGGCAACATATGCGCGGTTTTTGTTTAAGTATAACAATTATTATTTTTACTGTATTTATTATTTATAATATTTATATAATTACAATCTCTATAATCATTATCCAGCCCCCCCCCTGGATAATCAAATTACCCCCCCCCCCCGTGGGGCATGGACCTCACGATGGGAAACCACTGTTCTACTCTCTCTCTCTCTCTCTCTCTCTCTCCGATGATCAGCGTGTATTATATCTCTCTATTTCTTTCCCCGTGTTAGCACGCGGATTTATGTCTAACCAAATTTCATACACTCCGTTGTGTTAACGTAATCTCTGTGTACTTATTTACACAACACCAGTTAACTGTACTGACTACATCCCATAATCTAGCAAGTGTTTGAACTGTTTTACATGCGTGACCAATAGCGGGTCTCTAAATCCGAGAATACATAACGGTATTCGATACGCCGATAGTAGTAGTATCGACGCTACCTTAGACTCGATGTGCACTGTTGTTGTTCGTCCATCACAGGTGATGATAACCACTTGTCATATCCACTTTTGAAAATTCAATTTTTGTTATGTCCTTGATAATGAGTTCGTAGATGGCTAATGAGCCCTATGTAAATGTCCTTGGACAGTTTGGACATGGAATGACGACTGTAGACGGATCTTGGTCTATCCGTGACTTTCTAGCTGCTCTCCGCTGTTGAGCTTTCCGCTGCATTTTTCCTATTTTCACAAGATGATGCACTCAATTTTTTTTTTTTTTAGAACGCCTTGTAGATCTATTTTGTGCAATTTCTTCCCATGTATCGTGGTCTATTTCAAAGGATTTCAGTGAGTTATTTAACGAGTCCTTGTAGCGCTTCCTTTGGCCACCTTGAGATCGTATACCCTTCTCTAGCTCACCATAGAGAAGTATCTTTGGCAGACGATGGCCTGGCATACGCACCAAATGACCTGCCCAACGAATCTGTGTCTGCATCAGGATCGTGTCAATGCTTGGGATACCAGGTCTATCAAGGACAGTGGTATCTGGAATCTTGTCTTGCCATCTGATGTTCATAACTTTTCTGAGACAATCTGTATGAAAATGATTGAGTTTTTTCACATGACGTCTATACACAGTCCATGTTTCACTAGCGTATAGCAGCACTGGAAGTACCACTGCTCTGTAAACTTTCAGCTTAGTCTGTAGGTTAATGCCATTTCTACGCCAAACATTTCCGTACAATTATTTCCTTTCGCTATTTACATACTTGGAGTCGCATGCCATAAATAGCCAAGACCAATCACTATATTTCAAGCAAATCGGAAACTAGTTCATGTTTACATTTTAGTTGATAGGTCTCAAATGAAACATTCGGTCAAGCCCTGTAGTATATTAGTGTTCTCTCTATACAGGTGAGATGGCTAGTTCTAGTACATGTAAACAAATATATATATATAGAAATCTATTATTATAGTACTGTATAGTAACTCTCTTCGATGTGAGTTTACAATCAACTGTTATCGTGACGTGTCACAGCACGTGGGACGTGAGCTGTTAAAAAATAGTATCCAAGATTACATTTTTCTTAGAAAACAAATCATGCCCGATTGGCAACCTTGGGGGGAGGGGGGGGGGAAGGGGAGGAGTAAGAAACAATAATGTGATATCAATCATCATCATCATCATCATCAGGTGCCGTGCCGACTGACATACTCGGTTATGGAACTCCACAATTTTATATTTCCAGTATCTCTTATCAGCGTCGTTGATGACTCTTTGACATGCCACGATATTTAAAATAACTAATATTCTCTCACCTTGTCATCATCGATCTTGATTGCCTTTGCTCTTGCCAGTTGTAACTACGGTCTGCAGATCTCTTTGTCTCATAACGTTTCCAAAAAAAAAAATGGTCTGTTTCTGATTTTATTAAGTAAATCTGTCTCGCGTTTGACTTTTTTCAGAACATCACCGTTAGTTTTATTAAGTAACCCTGTCTCGCATTTTACTTTTTTTCAGTACATCACCGTTAATTTTATTAAGTAACCCTGTCTCGCATTTTACTTTTTTTCAGTACATCACCGTTAGTTTTATTAAGTAACCCTGTCTCGCATTTTACTTTTTTTCAACACATCACCGTTAGTTTTATTAAGTAACCCTGTCTATCATTTGACTTTTTCAACACATCACCGTTAGTTTTATTAAGTAACCCTGTCTATCATTTGACTTTGTCAACACATCACCGTTAGTTTTATTAAGTAACCCTGTCTCGCATTTTACTTTTTTTCAGTACATCACCGTTAATTTTATTAAGTAACCCTGTCTCGCATTTTACTTTTTTTCAGTACATCACCGTTAGTTTTATTAAGTAACCCTGTCTCGCATTTTACTTTTTTTCAACACATCACCGTTAGTTTTATTAAGTAACCCTGTCTATCATTTGACTTTTTCAACACATCACCGTTAGTTTTATTAAGTAACCCTGTCTATCATTTGACTTTGTCAACACATCACCGTTAGTTTTATTAAGTAACCCTGTCTCGCATTTTACTTTTTTTCAGTACATCACCGTTAGTTTTATTAAGTAACCCTGTCTCGCATTTTACTTTTTTTCAACACATCACCGTTAGTTTTATTAAGTAACCCTGTCTATCATTTGACTTTTTCAACACATCACCGTTGGTTTTTCTATCTTCCAAGATACTTTCGTCATTCTTCTATAGAATCACATCTAATTTCCCATTATTCCATTTATTTATTGTTCAAGATTCGCATTCATATGGTAGAATTTATTGTTATTTATACGTTTTAAGAAGAACTTTCTTCCTTACTTCTATTGACAGGAACATATTACATAGTATATTCTTTATTTTTATGAACGTTGCTTTTGTTTGCCTTATTCTATTTCTTATCTTTGTTGAACTTCTACTACCTGAGTAATGTAAATTCATGAACCTGTTACCGCACGTAGACAGCATCAATGTTTGACAACCAGCATTTAGAGCGTGTCCTTCATCGTTTATACAGTCCTACTTGATTATCGTGAATCCTTCTTCTACAGTAATTCATGTATACTTGTGTTAACAGCCAATGAAAACTACGAGAAAAGTGAAATGCGTCACTCATGATTGATTTATTGAACCCCAGGAATTGTGAGCGATTAGATTTAACTTCATATGTGGAGTGGGGTGGTTTTTTGTGAGGTTTCTTTCATACCCAGGAGACTGCAGATTTCCATTAGTGCAATGTTTTTTGAAGGAGCCTTCTACTCAAAGTATATAATTGTATAGATGACATATTATAAAGCTTCCATAAGAGAGCCTCAATATAATGGTATGTCATCTACTAAGGTTTTCTGTTGTGTGTGTGGTTTGTCTAGGGGACCACTGGTGAGACTCACAGACGCAACCACATGCCGGCATGCGTCACGATAGAATGATGATTCCCAATTTATCTCGCAAGTCTTATATCTTGTCGTTGGTCAGCATGATTCTTTGACTTGTTCTCATTAGTCTGCGCGGTCAATACTAATTCCACCTTATTACTTCATACTAATTCCACCTTATTACTTCATACTAATTCCACCTTATTACTTCATACTAATTCCACCTTATTACTTCATACTAATTCCACCTTATTACTTCATACTAATTTCACCTTATTACTTCATACTAATTTCACCTTATTACTTCATACTAATTCCACCTTATTACTTCATACTAATTCCACCTTATTACTTCATACTAATTCCACCTTATTACTTCATACTAATTCCACCTTATTACTTCATACTAATTCCACCTTATTACTTCATACTAATTCCACCTTATTACTTCATACTAATTCCACCTTATTACTTCATACTAATTTCACCTTATTACTTCATACTAATTTCACCTTATTACTTCATACTAATTCCACCTTATTACTTCATACTAATTCCACCTTATTACTTCATACTAATTCCACCTTATTACTTCATACTAATTCCACCTTATTACTTCATACTAATTCCACCTTATTACTTCATACTAATTCCACCTTATTACTTCATACTAATTCCACCTTATTACTTCATACTAATTCCACCTTATTACTTCATACTAATTCCACCTTATTACTTCATACTAATTCCACCTTATTACTTCTACCCCCTTCAAAATTTCTATTGACGATCGCCGTGACGCACTGTTTAACATGTTTACATTGTGACCAAGAGGTTGCGGGTTCGAATCCGTCTTGCGAAGTAGTGTTTGCAAAAGCGAACTTTTTTCGAAGATACTTGGGGATTATCGCTTTAAGTTACAGGCGTACGTGCTATGCGTGTTACCCTCCATAAATAACGTACTGCTTCAGTAAGAAGGACGAAGTATATATGGGGAAATATTTTTTTACTGCTGACAGGAATTGAGCGTTGCCGTACAAATTATTTTCATTTATCCTAATACATTCTACTTGAATTTACATGCATGAGAAAACCCGATTATACTGAAGTCAAACCTTTACGTCTTATCAACCATTTATTTCAATATTGAATTCAAACCTCTACATATTTACAATCATGTATTTCAATAATAAAGACAAACCTCAATTTCTTTTCAACCATATATTTCAATAATGAAGTCAAACCTCTAAATGTTTTCAACTCTGTATTTCAATAGTTATGTCAAATCTCTACATCCTGTCAACCATTTATTTCAATAATTAAGTCATAATTCCACATCTTTTTAACCCTTCCTTTTCAACCCTTCCTTTTCAACCCTTCCAGTTCAACCCTTCCAGTTCAACCCTTCCATTTCAACCCTTCCTTTTCAACCCTTCCATTTCAACCCTTCCTTTTCAACCCTTCCTTTTCAAGCCTTCCATTTCAACCCTTCCTTTTCAACCCTTCCTTTTCAACCCTTCCTTTTCAACCCTTCCTTTTCAACACTTCCTTTTCAACCCTTCCATTTCAACCCTTCCTTTTCAACCCTTCCATTTCAACCCTTCCTTTTCAACCCTTCCATTTCAACCCTTCCTTTTCAATAATAGTAAATTCAAGAAGAAAGAGGATAAATTAAAAATTCTTGAGTCTAACGGGAATCGAACTGCACCAAAATCGCCTAGCAACTCTCGTACACGAGATTTTCCGTACTTGACTATCCGCATCTCCAAAAAAAGATGCGATTTTGTCAAGACATTCAAACTGTGCACTCAAGAAACTGAGAACGGACCAATCGAGACAAGGACTATTACAACAATAACGAACATCCCGTACAGGTATTGAAGTATCATCAGTAACAACAAACGTAGAACATATAATATCCATATTTCCATATTAGTTTCAATGCTGAAGTCAAACCTCTACATATTTTCAACTCTTTATTTCTTCTTCTTCTTCTTCAGCGTTCATTCTCAAACTCCCGCTGGATTTCTCTTGTAACAAGACAATGGTCCTACAAGATTTCCAGTTGAATGTAGTCTAGAGAATTGAAATGCGTTGTGTTGCCGTTTTATTTGCGCCACTGGCCCAACACATACGTCTTCGGCGTAAACTCTTTATTTCAAACCAGCCTATTACGATACCAGAAAGGAAAGTAGAAAATAGAAGCACCTTGTTGTCGACGTCTGTTTCGGCAGCATTAGACTCTGAACACCATCAGGTCAGAAAACGTGGACATTACATGGATATACTGCCCTGGTCATGCTGGGTCAGAAGAAACGAGAGAGCCAACTTATTGGCAGGCAATGCGGCGATAGACTGAGAAGAGATAAAGCAGACTTAATGAAGGCAGTAATAAATTCATTTCAAGATGCAGATGATGTCAATGAGGCTAAGAACATACACATACAGAGCATGTTAGTAATGGGAGTATCTAGAGGTGAGGGAAGGAAAAGTAAATTTGAAAAGTCCCCAAGATCACACAATCAACACCTGACCGGAACTATGAGTCTACATACACTGGGATGGCTGCTGGAGCGGAGGACGGAGCACTTATTGGAATGTCTCGCGTGCTGTGAAGCCAGTTTCTAATCAAGAATCAAGAAACAAGAATCAAGCACCTTGAGCTGTCATGGAGATCATATAATGCTACTAAGGAAGAATTGAGTGTATTTGGTGTCCCATCGCGTAGGCTGAAGACATGCTGAAGGTGTATGTGTCATATTGAAAGGGCTAAGCTGCGAGCCATGAAGAAAAATATTCCGTAATGTATAGTGTTAACCAACACAGTTTTTTTTAGTTGAAATCATTTCAATGGTACAATACATGTACGTGACTTCATCAGAGTGCTTTGTCTTGTTCATCTTTGTGTACTGAAGACGAGACACTAAATGAACTCAACAAATCGTTTGTTCCTATCTTATAAAGATCTTTAATTCGAAACGTCGACTTCGTGTATCTTTTACTTCTTAAAATTCATTAAAAATATTTTTTTCTCATTGTTCATTAACTGAAAGAAAGTGATAGCTTGAACGATTGACATTTGTAAGGATGTATGTTGTTCTTTTGTTTTTGCTGCACACGAGGTGGTCCTATCGGCTATTACCTATGCCTGTTATTACTTACATTTATCTCAAACCTTCATTCCTTTACAACTTTTTTTTTGTTTGTTTTAAAACTAATCCTAGATAGCAATGAATGTAGTTTGGGAAATATATTTTGGTGCACCTTTTTTACATCTTGGCTGCGATATATGTGCCGTTTACCTGAGTAATCTTAAACTTGTTAAACATTCTCGCAATTGTATGTGTATAACATAATACAGAACAATAACGATATCAGAACGTTTTTCCATCTGTATATCCGTCAGTTCATTCGTCCATGTATCTATCTATCTATCCACTCATCTATTCATTTAACTATGCATCCATTCACGTTTATATATATATATCCATATATTAGTCTTTTTTCTATTTATCAATCCATCCCTTAATCCATAGGTTCATATATCTCTTTATATATCTAATTATCTTTCCATGCATCCATTCTTCCACTCACCCATTCATCCATCTACCTAACTAGCAATCTATCTATCCATTCATCATTCTATCAATCTTTCTATCGAACTATTCATGTACAGGGTCGAATTTAGACTTGATAAGACCCTACGCTTTCCGGACATGTGGCATTAGGACAAATAATGATGCAATATATTTAATTATATATGACAATTGCTCAGGAAAATGGGGGTCTAAGCTATATCTTACCTTATACGTAAATCCTGCATTTTCTATGTATTAAAACTGTACTTTATGCAAAAAGCACGTATTGTCTGTTGAGATATCTGCAGAGGAACCGGTCGAGATCTCATAGACGAAACTCAGATAAAGGAGAGAAAATAAATATCTATTGATCACAGGAACAGATAACCAGTGAAGGATATGGCTAGAAATTCAATGGCATGGAACATACATGAGAAAAGTGAAATAAAAGAATACATGAAGAAGAGAGAACATGAACTACTGGACAGAAATGAGAATCACGTGTCATAAATCTGAGAATATATCCAATGATAGAGAAAATTGAACAATCACTATCCGTGACCATGTACCAACGAATATGTTAATAAGCTAAGGTCCCAATAGTTTAACTAATTTATTAAGCGCATTCAATGACGTCCTAGTTTTGTGTTATGGCGTGTTCTTGATAAAGATTTTCAGCCGAAATGTCGATTTCTGTATTATTTCCTATATGTTTCCAGAGATTTGCACAACGGTATTGCTCTGTGAGTTCATATTGTGCCTATCAGTTTAATATCAATTTTTAAATGGTTTCTCTATGCGTTTTCTCTCTATTTTTCTTCCCTGCTTGTTTCAAAGCAATTATTTGTTTTCTTCTGCTTTCTAATGGACTTCTTATTTCCTAACTTTAATCTTAAACTCTCTACCGATATATCGTTATTTATTTTCATGAATTAAAACCAGACTAATACTATTAAATTCACATACAGAGTCCAGCTCTGTGGTAGGGGGACTTATATATAGAGTGTTTTATCGCTGTTTATTTCTGGGGATACAAAAAAATAAAAATAATAAACAGCAAATTTTAACTTATAGAATACTAGACTGTGACACTCTATGTTATAAGATCGACTGGCTGTGCGCTAGTCAGAAATGAAGCATTCTTAATGTCTTATTTGATTCTATGTCACTATTCCTCGTGATTTTCATTTGATCAAATTGATTATAATTGTGTGTGTTTTGTGATAGGCAATGCAAATCAGGGGAAGTGTGAAATGAGTCATTTTTAGAAGGATGGTCTTCCTATTAGCGAATAGGTCTTACACTGTAGATGGTTATGATTTGATACATCAGTTCTTCTTCTTGCACTCATGAAGTATTGAGCTGACAAAGTATTGAGCTGACAAAGTATCGAGCTGACAAAGTATCGAGCTGACAAAGTATCGAGCTGACAAAGTATCGAGCTGACAAAGTATCGAGTTGACAAAGTATCGAGTAGGCAAAGTAGCTGGCAATCGAGCTGACAAAGTATCGAGTTGACAAATTATCGAACTGACAAAGTATCGAACTGACAAAGTATCGAGCTGACAAAGTATCGAGTTGACAAAGTATTGAGTAGGCAAAGTATCGAGCTGGCAATCGAGCTGACAAAGTATCGAACTGACAAAGTATCGAACTGACAAAGTATCGAGCTTACAATGGATTATATATTGGATGAAACGACACTGGACGAAGCAGTAGTACTGAGACTTCAGGAATTTGTGATGAATCGTGAGACAAGTGAAGAAGGGTAATCTATCTATATCATCATCAAGTGCCGTCTCCGCTACGAAGGTTGGCTGCAACGTATCTCCAACATCTCCTGTCTCTTGTCTTGGTGGTGCACTCTGCTAGACTGTAACCTGTCCATCGTGTAATGTTACTCTCCCACTTGTATCTCTGCCTACCTCTTGCTCGCTTCCCTTTGACTTTACCCTCAAGTAAGGTCTTCAATAGGGTGTCATGTCTTTTAATGTGTCCAAAGTATTTTATTTGCCTGATCTTTATTTCTCTTAGTAGTTCTTTCTTCATATTAAGTGTCTTTAGCACCTCTTTATTTGTTTTCTTCTCTTTCCATGATGTTCTCCCTATTCGTCTATATACCCACATCTCAAATAATCTATCTATATATAATCCCGTAACTCGCTAGAATCGTAGAGGCACCACATTGGATGCTTCAGCATACAGAGTCCTCCAGCGATTTCTATCTTCAAGGATGCGGATGAGTGAGGAAAAGTCTTGTCCTGTTTATTCCTTGATGTTTTCTGTTCATGTCTTTATTTACCTAAAGATAAATAAGGGATTGAACTGTCACCTAGACAAATATAAGATGATGTTACTGCGTCAAATAGAAAGTCGGTTGTGAGCAAATATAACCGGGACTGATCGTATATTTTACATGTCCTTCTACAGAGTAGATTTGCGTGGTGATCTTATGCAGCGTCACTCATCTTGGCTGTTGTGACTCTTCTTCTTGGTTTGTTCTTAAACTCCTGCATATTAGCAGGATGTAGTCCGGAGAACGGAATGCGTTGTGTCATGGTTTACAGCATTGCTGCGATATCTGCGCCATTCGACATTGTACATCCGACTTCAACATGGCTTTGGGTCACTGACCCTATGTGGGATCGGACAGCCAACTCCATCCCATAACCTCCTTAGTCGCCTTTTATGACACGCATGGGAGGTAAACAGTGTTGCTATTCTTTGCTCCCCTTTCGGACCCCGGCAACACACGGGCGACTGTTGCGACTGATTAGTGGTAGTTCTGTGTGTACTTTATATGTCGCTAGTCAATGAAAATCACGGGAAATGTTGGATACACACTGATAAGCAACGCTGCTGAGATCACGCAGTACTATTCTGTATATACTATACTGTATATTCAGTATACATCATACTGATATATGTTCCCGCTATACTCATGAAAAATAGTTTAAGAAGGGACATACTGACAACATGTTGTATCAACCGATTGTTTTTTGTAAAGCCGTTACACAACCTTATATACTGAAGCACATTATGGTAGTTAATGAGTTTGCCTCTCTTTTGGAGAGGCGTGGCCCTTTCAACCAGCGGACAAAGTCCAATTAGGTTATATCAGGACACACTACCATTAAATATTAGAAGTAACAAATACCCCGTGTATTAATAATCTTAAGAATATAAGTATATCTGAAGCACATTAAAAACGCAACACTATTATATATATATATATATATATATACTGTTGTCAAGAAGCTGGGGGGGGGAGTGTTAATAAATTTTTCCGTGGTTGTCCTGAGGTAGAGAGCGAATGACTACCGTAATGAAAAGTGCATAAGTCAACCGTGGGTGTGTGTACACGAAAACAATGAAAGTTACTCGTGAAAAACGATTCCCAGCAGCTATGACCCTGAAAATGGGTAGACGTTCTCCCAGTATGCTTTACTTAAAACGGACGTTGAGATAACACATCAGTACATGTGCTTGAAATGCCGCGAGTATCTCAAACCGACCGTTTACGAGGCATTGGCATGGTGGTGACCGGAACCAGTTCATGGGCATTGCCAGGAGGATAATAATAAGAACAACAACAACAACAACAGCAGCAGCAGCAACAGCAACAGCAGCAGCAACAACAACAACAACAACAACAGCAGCAGCATCAGCAGCAACAGCAACAGCAGCAACAACAACAACAACAACAGCAACAACAACAACAACAGCAACAGCAACAACAACAACAGCAACAGCAACAGCAGCAGCAACAACAATAACAACAACAACAACAACAACAACAACAGCAGCAGCAGCAGCAACAGCAACAACAACAACAACAACAACAACAACAACAATAATAATAATGAGCACAGCACTATTGCACGCATCAATGAACTTTAGGGACCCATATATGATGACGAGGACATATTGTGAACTCACATTAACTCACTATCAAGAATATACGATAGATTCAACATGCGGATGAACACATAAGATAGAAACTATGCAAATAACGAGATCAACGGAGCAATGAACCATCCGAATAGAGAACACAAAAATAAAACAAGTCAAAAGAGTTTAAGCGCATATGAAGTATCTTCACAGAAGACGGACGACTCGATAGTTCCGAGACTAAGAAACGACTTTTCTTCGCAATACCACACCTGAAAAGCTCAATCCAACAAGATCACCCTAAAAAGTACGTCCTCTGATTTAGTTGCATAATAATTAAATTAAAATAAAAAAAGATATTCGTCTAATTAAACATATACAAGGGGCATAACTATAATATAACAATTATCATTATGAAATCACTTATTATTTCCCTTACAATAAATAAAAAAATATAATCGTAATTCTGGATATCAGCGTCACTGCACAGAATGCATTCTCATACAAGCTCTGTTTGCCATTCCGATAACTATCTACAAGTCTATAATTTCATTGTTCCAGTCAGCCGTTGGTTGTGATTTTCTCTGGTTTTTCCAGTGAGGACACACTTCCTCCCCTCTACCCTGGTCTATTCCTATAATTCTCTGAACATGTACCGTACATTATCTCTTAGTGTATCCATGATGGTTCTAATTAACTCTGTTAGCTCTGTCTAGTTTTACCCACCAGTGTGTCAAATTTTTCGCTATCTCTGTCTCCCGATGGAGTGGGCTATATGCGATGCTTTGGGCGTAGTTGAGAAGAGTGACCTACTCCTTTTTCTTCTCATACATATTTCCATCAATAATAATAATAATAATAATAATAATAATAATAATAATAAATAATAATAATTAATAATTAATATTAATAATAATAATAATAATTAAAATAATAATAATAATAATAATAATAATAATAATAATAATAATAATAATAATAAATTAATAATAATAATAATAAATAATAATTAATAATTAATATTAATAATTAATAATAATAATTAATATTATTAATAATAATAATAATAATAAGATCCTTAACCCGACAGGGTCGTAGGGGTTCCACTCTGGATACTTCAGCGCAGAAAGCTTGCCAAACGTCTCTATCATCAGTCATTTAGAGCAGCGTAGAAAAATCATGCTTAGACCATTTTATGAAGCTATCAATCCAGTATTTCCTCTTTCCCCACTTCTCCTTTCACCCTCGACTGTTGAAGTGTTTCCTGTGTCTAATTGCTTTGAGTACTGTTGTGTGAGGTATTGACTCTTTACCTCTGTCTTGTTGCTTGGAGTATTGTTGTGTGAGGTACTCTTATGTTTTTCTCTGTCGTGTTGCTTAGAGTATTGTTGTGTAGGTTATTGTTTCTATTCCTCCTCTGTCTTGTTAGATGTTTTCTGCTCTTTGTTTTGGCGACAGTGTAAAAAGGGTTGTGTCTGACTTCTCTATATTGATACTTACACACCATTTATTGGTAAAAATATCCATGGCTCTCTGAAGCATTTTTGTGGCAACCATGGCGCTCTCATGTGTGCACCATAGAACTAACTCATCTGCATATAGTGCCGCTCAAGTTCCACAGAGTATTTCTTCAATTAGATCATTACTAAATGTGAGGAAAAGAGTGGGTGATAGAACACCTCCCTGGGGTACTCCATAGCGTAGCAGTACCTTCTTACTTTTGTTGCCATTTACGTGTACTCTGGCTCATCTATTGTGAAGAAAGGCTTTCGTCCATCTATACATATTACCATTTATCTTGCAGTTTTTCATTTTTTGAAGCAATCCTTCTTTACATACCTTACAAAATAACCTTATATAAACCAATCAATGCTACTAATACTAATTTCTTGTCTTGAAAAGCATCCTCAATTTCCTGTGAGAGGTATATAGTTTGATCCTCCGTGGAGTAGCATTGCCTGAAGCCTGCCTGATGTGGTGCAAGAAATTTCCTACTTTCCATGTGAAATTTTAGTCTTATGTTTATGATGCGCTCCATTGTTTTGCACAGACAACTTGTAAGACTAATTGGTCTGTAGCTAGTGGGTGTTGTTCCATCTTTTCCAGGTTTAAGCAGTGGGACCATAATTGATTCCCTCCAGATTTGTGGGATTTCCCCAGTAGTCCAGGTAATATTTAGGATATCCAATATTTTCCTTCTGACTGTTGTTCCTAGATTCTTTATTATTTCATTTGATATTTCATCAATACCTGGGGACTTATTTAGCTTTATTCTGAGCATGTTCCATTTTGCATTTTTGGTCGCTCCGCACTGTACGCTGTTTCTCTGGACTAATTTCAATATTGCAGTCTTGAGCAAATATCCTAGCGAAATTATCTACTGCTTGCTTTCCTGTAATCATTTTGCCATTCTGTACAAGGGATATGTTTGTGCTTCTTCCTGTTCCCTCATCACTTAGCTGTTTTACCAGTTTCCACAGTTTTCTTCCATCCCTTTCAAAATTTAAAGTTTCTGTTTTCTTCTCTCCAGCTCTTTCTTCTAGCTTCTAGTTTGGCTCTTTGGAATTTAGCGTTTGCCTGTTGATGTTTGTTGTGATGTTCCTGGCTTGGGTTATTTTCCACTTCCGTCCGTGCTTTTTCTAATTCCTCTTGCAGAAGTTCTAGTTGTTCACTCCAGTATGGCTTGTATTGTTTGCGTGCTCCTCTTGGCATTGCTTCCTTGGCAGCTTGATGAATACATTTATTGAACTCTTTGACTATGGTGTTTATATTTTTTCCTTCCATATCTATTTGTCCAGCTAAAACACTACTGCGGTGTTTAAATAGTCCCCAATTTGCTTTTTTATAATTCCATCTTGGAAGTCTACATGCATTTCTTGTGAATTAATTTTTTAATACTAAGGAGGACTGGTCGGTGGTCGCTACCTCCAAGTTGCTTTCCCACTGTTCTGTTTATTTCCCAAGTTAGGTCTGCTGAGTACAGTGCCAAGTCTGGTGTGGAAGTGGTTTGCCATGCTCTTGAGTAGTATGTTGGGGGATCTTTTGGCTTATTAAGCAATAGAAGACCTTTGTCGTCTTACCAGCTTTCGTATTCTTCTCCTCTTTTATCCATGTGGTTTTAACCCCAGCTTGGTGAGTGACTATTAAAATCTCCACATGCTATCAATTTTCCTCTGTTCCTCTGTACGGTATTGTGTCCATGGAAAAGGACTGGTCATTTGGACAATAATAATTTAGTATGTAAAAGTCTGTGTTTTTGGTCTTTAGCTGAGGGACCTGGTATGTCTCGCCTTCCATGTATAGTTCAGTTTGATGTGCGCTGATATTATTTTTGACTAGAGTAAGTATGCCTCCTTTGCTTCTGTCTATTCGATCAGTTCTAAAGCACTGATAACCTGTAATTTTAGAGGATACATCTTTGCTGAGGTGTGTCTCTTGCATGCAATAAATGCTGACCTGTTCCTTAAGAATGATGTTTTCTAATTCTAATTTCTTTCTAAAGTCATATCATTTGCTATTTACACCCTCAGCATTCCAGTGCATTATTGTAAGTGGTGTCTCATTGGTTGGTAATATTTGTTGGTCAGTGATATTACTCTTGTGCCTCCACAAGGCAATCGAAGAGGACCTCCAGTCGTATGGGGTGGGCTCTTTCGAGGTATTGGGCCCGGTGCAACTCCTACCTGGTGAGTCGTCACAAAGTTAGCACCGTAACGGGGTAATGCAGACATAGACATTCATGTGCGATAATGCATGACATTCTGATTGTTGCGGTGCGCCTTCTGGTCAAATGTCGCTGACCCCAACACTTTTACTTGCTAGGCAAGACTGTGGTCCTGCCCGAATGTGGGAGGGCCCGGCCAGTCTTAGATTTCAGCCTCTGCTGACTGGACTAAGCCCCCTCCTCGCCAAGGAGCTGGCCTTGCTGAATTCAAAAGAAGTTTCCTAGTGAATCATAAAATTACCTTTAGCACTAGGAATTAAGCAATTCCTAGTGGTATTATCTATAGTATGTGTGGTATTACCTATAGTATGTGTGGTATTACCTATATTATGTGTGGTATTACCTATAGTATGTGTGGTATTACCTATAATATGTGTGGAATTGCCTATATTATGTGTGTTATTCCCTATAGTCTGTGTGGTATTACCTATAGTCTGTGTGGTATTACCTATAGTCTGTGCGGTATTCCCTATAGTCTGTGTGGTATTCCCTATAGTCTGTGTGAACTGTGGGAGAATAAACAAGTTCTGCATTTCTCAACGTTTCTTTGTTTCCTATTTATGCGTGTGAAAGTAAGGGGGGAGTGGGGGTTAAGGGATAATCTAATTTCCATGACTATTACCTTATATTGATTGTCTAATTTACGTGAGGTTTTTTAATGATCTGTTATAAGCCACATTTTATGTTCGCCTTTTTAGACCGACATGTACTGTTCTCATTTCCAATGAGTGGATTATATTCAGTCAACCAGACTCAATGAGTGGATTATATTTAGTCAACCAAACTCAATGAGTGGATTATATTCAGTCAACCAGACTCAATGAGTGGATTATATTCAGTCAACCAGACTCAATGAGTGGATTATATTCAATCAACCAAACTCAATTATTGGATTATCTTCAGTTAAACAGACTCAATTAATGAACTACCTGTAGCCAACCAGACTCAACGAGTAGACTAAACAGACTCAATTAATGAACTACCTGTAGCCAACCAGACTCAACGAGTAGACTAAACAGACTCAATTAATGAACTACCTGTAGCCAACCAGACTCAACGAGTAGACTATTTGCAGTCGACTAGACACAATGACTGCGACTATATGCAGTAAAATGCAGAGCTTTTATCGCCATTTGACTAGTACACACACTCTGAAACATCAATACATGGAATAAATCAATACAGAGATACCAGAAGGAACTAGGTCAACGCTCTTCTCATTAAAATATTTGATCCTCGTAATATGACTCCCGACACACGTTCTAGTAAAGATTGCTGCTACAGGGAAGAATCTTTAGTTTTTCATTGAAGCGTATTGTGTAATATGGTGTTAAGCCCTTATGTGTGTACTTATTTCATTGAAACGTATTGTGTAATATGGTGTTAAGCCTAAAGCGTGTACTTATTGCAGTGAAAACACCATGTGTGGCAACAGGGGCATCGACTTCTAGTTGAAGGTGAAAAGAATAGCCCCAATGTCTTTTTTGTTGTTGCAGGCATGTCATAACTGACGGCTAAGGACAGACAGGGGATAACCTGGGAGATAACTTATCACCTGTGAAAATATCATCCTTCTCACATCTGATCTCAATAACTTATCACCTGTGAAAATATCATCCTTCTCACATCTGATCTCAATAACTTACTTCTGTCTCTCATCAAATAATTCCCATGTATGACAAAGAGATGCTGGCAAGGAATCGTGGAGGAAATGATTAGGGGAAGAGAACAACAAGCAGACCACGACATCGATAGACATCGTGTATCGGAGACATTTTGTGACATCGTGTATCGGAGACATTTTGTGACATCGTGTATCGGAGACATTTTGTGACATCGTGTATCGGAGACCTTCTGTGACATCGTGTATCGGAGACCTTCTGTGACATCGTGTATCGGAGACCTTCTGTGACATTGGGTATCGGAGACCTTCTGTGACATTGGGTATCGGAGACCTTCTGAATATGACATTGGTTATTGAAGACCTTCTGAATATGACATTGGGTATTGAATACCTGAATATGATATTGGGTATCGAAGATCTTCTGAATATGACATTGGGTATTGAAGACCTTCTGAATATGACATTGGGTATCGAAGACCTTAATATGACATTGGGTATGGAAGACCTGAATATGACATTGGGTATTGAAGATCTTCTGAATATCACATTGGGTATCGAAGACCTGAATATGACATTGGGTATCGAAGACCTTCTGAATATGACATTGGGTATTGAAGACCTTCTGTATATGACATTGGAAGAGTCTGGAAAGCTTGCACAGAACTTATAGGCGTATAGAGTGATGTCATCGTTTTAAAAAGGACACATCACGTTGAAGTCCGATATTGTCCGGATCTGTGGCCGAGAGGTATTGCCCGGCTATGTGGCAGAGAGGGGTTATCCGGCTCTGTAGAGAAATGACCGTTTGTGACGGCCAGGGTTCTGATTTCCATTCTCACTACAGGCTGTTGGGCTTCGTACCGTTCAGGAAGCAATACAAAATTATTTAACATAAATACTGCTAAGAATATCACTGCAGACAATAAGTGACGGATGTCTAAATCTTGAATAGGACTATAAAATTTGGTCCTATGCTGGTCTTCTTTTTTCCTTCCTCTTTTATCCTTTACGGGTGTCGAGGGAGATACAGTGTTCTTCTTCTCGCTTTTCTGGCAGCTTCAGATAATGTTATTTGGTGTTCGTGTAATGTCTCTTTGATGTTGTCAATCCATCTACTCTAGGTCTACACTTGGCTCTTCTTTCTGCTTCTCCTCTGTTCATATATGCTTTATAAACTAATGAATAACACAGCATTTTTTTCCAGTTGACCAAACCATTGTAATGACTAAACCAATGTTAGTCAGGTCAGTGAATCAGCGGCCCTCTGCCACATGTCTTGCTAGCTGGAAGTTAGTAAAGACTTCATTAAACCTACAACATGAGCTATAAATGGAGACCACAAGAACAAGATGAATATCAAATGACAGACATCTTCAATTATACATAATATCTACAAAGTTGTTATACCAACACTTTGTTATCAATATCAAACATGGTCTATAGCTGAGGAAAATCGCTACATGTGAAATTAAGTGTCTCAGAAAGTCTTCATTGGTAACTAATCTTGATGAAATACGAAATGAAGAAATTAGGAAAATAGTCGGTATAACAGCTTATATTTAACATATTGAAAGACAGCAAAATGGTTCGGTCACCTTATGAGAATCTTACGGTCACCTTTCGGTCACCAGTAAGAGCATGTAATTAAAAAAATCAGGATATAGAGCCAAAGATACACCAAGTAAACGGTGGATTGAAAACATTAGAATAACCTTGAAAAATCATAAACTCAACGCACCCAATGCGACAAATTTGTCCTTGGAAATTTAACTAAGGCTCCCATCCCTACGCTTAACGGCAAGTGTGGATACTATCAACCATCAATCACCTGGGCAAAGTCAGTTGGTCAAGAATAGAGCGCTATCTTTGTTATATCAATATAGTTTTCTCACAGCTTACTTTTTAGAGATAACGTGTATGGACAAGAGTATCATTGTATGAACAGCTTAGTTGGGACAGTCATGTAACATGTTTGTTGTATGAACAGCTAAGTTGGGACAGTCCTGTAACATGTTTGTTGTATGAACAACTTAGTTGGGACAGTCCTGTAACATGTTTGTTGTATGAACAACTTAGTTGGGACAGTCCTGTAACATGTTTGTTGTATGAACAACTTAGTTGGGACAGTCCTGTAACATGTTTGTTGTATGAACAACTTAGTTGGGACAGTCCTGTAACATGTTTGTTGTATGAACAACTTAGTTGGGACAGTCCTGTAACATGTTTGTTGTATGAACAGCTAAGTTGGAACAGTCCTGTAACATGTTTGTTATTTTTCCTCTGATCCAGACTGCAGAGTCGCTAATGCTGATTTCGTATTATAAGTATGTTCGTATTGGGCAGTGTTCAGTCCACAGTCAAAATATTGTTACCTGTTCGCTTCTGCCCATTTTTTTCATGATCAGGACTGCAATTTCTGTTTAGTTCTATTCACTGAAATATCTTAGACTGTTTTAGCTGTATCTTTACTTCCATGAAATTTTGAGATGCATGAATTCAAAGCGGATGCCTATACTTTGATATACAATGTATTGTTCCGTGATATTTATAAAAGTATTAGACATGTAGTTTCCTCCCCAGCACAACACAGAGTTCTCATTATTCAGCCATATCTACAGCTATAATCATGAGCAATATTAGGATTTTACTTAAAGTTGTGTTTGGGATAGAAGGATTATTCTGATGTAGTTGTATCCAGTAGCTAAGCGGGACCCTCTTGTGTATTCTAATATGCGGGAAAGTTAATAGGTAAGACACAAACGTGGTAGGTCACAAGCTTTCTGAGTCATCACAAACTTGCTGAGTCACCACAAACTTGCTGAGTCATCACAAACTTGCTGAGTCACAAATTTGCTGGTTCACAAACTTGCTGAGCAACGAAAAACTTGCTGGGTCACATACTTGCTGAGTCACCACAAACTTGCTGGGTCACAAACTTAGTGGGTCACAAACTTGCTGAGTCACCACAAACTTGCTGGGTCACATTCTTAGTGGGTCACAAACTTGCTGAGTCACCACAAACTTGCTGGGTCACAAACTTGCTGGGTCAAATACTTGCTGGGTCACAAACTTAGTGGGTCACAAACTTGCTGGGTCACTTACTTGCTGGGTGACAAACTTGCTGAATCATAAACTTGCTGAATCACGCACTTGCTGATTCACAACTGCTGAGTCATTCATGATGACTCACAAACTTTCTGGGTCACACACTTTCTGAGTCAGAATATATCCGGGTCACACACTTGATGATTCACAAACTTGCTGCGTCACAAACTTCCTGAGTCACTCATGCTGTAATAAATTTGCGTATTCACATACTTGATTAGGAACATAGGCTATCAGTGGCACAGAGAACATATGCTGCCGTAAATACAACAACAAACACACAGATGTCCAAGTCCTGACCGTACGTGTTCCACGTGGTATTTCTTCAATTAGCTCATTGATAAATGTGAGGAAAAGAGTGGGTTATAGATCTCCTCGCTGAGGTACCCCATGGCGTAGTAGTAGCTTCTTACTTTTCTTGCCATTTATGTGTACTCTGGCTCCTCTATTTTTGAAGAAATGCTTTCGTCCATCTATACATATTACCACTTATCTTGTAGTTTTTCATTTTTTGAAGCAATCCTTCTTTCCATGCCTTATTAAATAACCTTATATAAACCAATCAATGCCACTAATACTGATTTCTTGTCTTGAAAAGCATCCTCAATTTCCTGTGAGAGGTATATAGTTTGATCAAATGTGGCAGGCGATTCATTGACAGAAGTGAACTTTTCAATCATCATAGCGCGAAACAGAAGTCGGAATCTGTTGTCCTCATCTCCTGCCATGTGCGTCTATTAACATTATTGAAGTCACTAGCTAATGCTGAAATAGAAATCCTAGAAGCGATTTTTAAAGATATTTATCTTTTTGTTAATTTTTTTTTCTTCTAAAACAGAATGAAATATTGCAGAAATATTGTGTCAATGATACTGTTGTGAATCATTTTAGTTTACGAACGCATGCAACACATTTTGAATTATAACGAATACAGAAACGATTGTGCGCGTGCGTGCGTGAACCACGTGACCTTGGTACCTTCGCTTACCTGCGAATGAATACGTGTAAGCGTGTTGGTCAATTGATTTTTCAGGCATGTATGATTGTTTCAAGTCTGAGAAGTTACGTAAGGATGTGTGGTCAATTCTCTAATTCTGCGATACCTATAAGATTAGATAGTGGTACAGTGTAGAACTATGATACTTCAGAGATATTACGTAAGGATGTGTGGTCAATTCTCTCAATATTGAATATTAGACGGTGTTACAGTATAGGATTATAGTACTAGATAGTTATTACGTAAGAACAAGTAAATTTAAGTAGGAAGCCAGAAGACAATTTTAAAAATTCTTGAGACTAACGGGAATTGAACCAGTCCGTTCTACGGCACCAAATCGCCTAGCAACAATTGCACACGCGTTTTTCAGTACTTGACTAACCGCATCTCCAAAAAAGATGCGATTTCATCAAGCCATTCAAATCGTGCACACAAAGTCACCCGAACGGACCAATCGAGACAAGGACTATTACAACAACAACAAACATCCCGTACAGGTATTGAAATATCCTCAGTAACAACAAACACATAACATAATATGTTAACACAAAATCTTCATCGTGGATACTCTGAACGTCTCTCTGTCACGGGCAGGCAGGTCTGCATTGGCCAGAGACATGTACATTGTTACTGAGGATATTTCAATACCTGTACGGGATGTTTGTTGTTGTTGTAATAGTCCTTGTCTCGATTGGTCCGTTCTGGTGACTTTGTGTGCACGATTTGAATGGCTTGATGAAATCGCATCTTTTTTTGGAGATGCGGTTAGTCAAGTACTGAAAAACGCGTGTGCAATTGTTGCTAGGCGATTTGGTGCCGTAGAACGGACTGGTTCAATTCCCGTTAGTCTCAAGAATTACGTAAGAACGTGTGGACAATACTGGTTTTAGTAACGTGTGATTCGTGTTAAGTAGACTGTCTTACACTGTACCGGTACGATATTAATATAGAAGACTTTATTAAGAAATACTTTATTGTTATTATAACCATATATTTTTCTTCTTGTAGTCCGTAGCGTGTGGAGACGATTAGCATTTGTGTCTATAGAATTATGTATCCTGTGCTGTCAATCATATCTTGAAGTTTATGCCGTTTCTTCATCTTCTTCAGCGTACATTATCAAACTCCTGCTGAATTTCTCTTGTAGCTGGACCATGCATGGTACTATTAGATTTCCAGCAGCATGAAGTCAAGAGAATGGACATGCGTGGTCTCCGTTTTATTTGCGCCAATGGCCTGACACAACCGTCTTCGGCGGGGTCTATGCCGTTTAACGTTGGTTATTATGGTTGTCCGCAGCCTTCTGTCCCGTGTGCTGTCAATTATTGGTCATCGTCGATTACGACGGACGAACATCATTGGCTGTCCGCAGCCTTCTGTAGCCTACAGTTTGCTGTCAACTATTGGCTGTCTGCCGCCTTCTGTAGCCTACAGTTTGCTGTCAACTATTGGCTGTCTGCAACCTTCTGTAGCCTACAGTTTGCTGTCAACTATTGGCTGTCTGCAGCCTTCTGTAGCCTACAGTTTGCTGTCAACTATTGGCTGTCCGCAGCCTTCTGTAGCCTACAGTTTGCTGTCAACTATTGGATGTCCGCAGCCTTCTGTAGCCTACAGTTTGCTGTCAACTATTAGCTGTCCGCAACCTTCTGTAGCCTACAGTTTGCTGTCAACTATTAGCTGTCTGCAACCTTCTGTAGCCTACAGTTTGCTGTCAACTATTAGCTGTCTGCAACCTTCTGTAGCCTTCAGTTTGCTGTCAACTATTAGCTGTCTGCAACCTTCTGTAGCCTACATTTTGCTGTCAACTATTAGCTGTCTGCAACCTTCTGTAGCCTACAGTTTGCTGTCAACTATTAGCTGTCTCCAACCTTCTGTAGCCTACAGTTCGCTGTCAACTATTGGCTATCCGCAGCCTTCTGTAGCCTACAGTTTGCTGTCAACTATTGGCTGTCTGCAACCTTCTGTAGCCTACAGTTTGCTGTCAACTATTGGCTGTCCGCAGCCTTCTGTAGCCTACAGTTTACTGTCAACTATTGGCTGTCCGCAACCTTCTGTAGCCTACAGTTTGCTGTCAACTATTGACTGTCCGCAACCTTCTGTAGCCTACAGTTTGCTGTCAACTATTTTCGATACAATATGTTCTTCCCATGTTTCGGTATCAATCATCTTCTCTCTCATCCCCTAGCCTTCTTGCTCTTAAACGTGACTGTTGTCACGCCGTTCTCCACATTCTCTATTGGTAACCCCCAACACTACTTGCTCTTAAACGTGCTTGTGGTCAAGGCGTGCTCCATCTTTTTTCTCCTCGTAATGTATTCAACAAATGTGTACTGTGTTCTGATGTGGGTGGAATGTGTTCTGATGTGGGTGGAATGTGTTCTGATGTGGGTGGAATGTGTTCTGATGTGGATGGAATGTGTTCTGATGTGGATGGAATGTGTTCTGATGTGGATGGAATGTGTTCTGATGTGGGTGGAATGTGTTCTGATGTGGATGGAATGTGTTCTGATGTGGGTGGAATGTGTTCTGATGTGGGTGGAATGTGGTCTGATGTGGGTGGAATGTGTTCTGATGTGGGTGGAATGTGTTCTGATGTGGGTGGAATGTGTTCTGATGTGGATGGAATGTGTTCTGATGTGGGTGGAATGTGTTCTGATGTGGATGGAATGTGTTCTGATGTGGATGGAATGTGTTCTGATGTGGGTGGAATGTGTTCTGATGTGAATGGAATGTGTTCTGATGTGGGTGGAATGTGTTCTGATGTGAATGGAATGTGTTCTGATGTGTTTACTTTTTGAATTAACTTCTTTTAAGGTGTCTTCCATTTAACATTCTATCTGCCCATGATAATCTCAATATTTTTTTTTGCAAAATCACATTTCTACTACCTCTACATAATTATACACAATCTTTCTATTCTGCTGATTGTACACTTGCACATATCGGCGTTCACTTCCAATGGTTCTATATAATTTCTAGAAACTCTCCCTCCCATAGACAAAGATATATTACTAGTTCTTCATCTTGAGTACCTTTATATATGAGTGACATATTCTGTCCAGAACAAAATCTTCATCTTGGATACTCTGAACGTCTCTCTGTCACGGGCAGACAGGTCTGCATTGGCCAGAGACATGTACATACATTCTTCAATGTCGTTTTTCAATCCTCTTCTTGGTCTTCCTCTTCTCCTCTTCTCTGGTGCTCAGTCCTTCAGAATCAGCCTTTCGATAATATTATGTGTCTTTAAGTATCCAAAATACTTTAGCTTCCTTCTTATGATGGTATTTAGAAGCCACCTTTCATTTAGTTTCAGTAATTTAAAAATTTCAATGTTCTTCTTTTTCTCTGTCCATGATATTCGTAGGATCTTTCTGTAACACTTCATTTCAAATGAATTTATGCTTCTGGATATTGTCTTGTTTAAAGTCCAAGTCTCGCATCCATATGTTCCCACTGGGGAAACACATGATCTAAAAAAGGGGCGTGTATACCATTATAGAGTAATATAATATCCGCTTATGATAGACAGGTTACAACTGAATATTTCTCAATGTGTTTGTAATGTTCTTGGATATATTTCAAGAAACAAGGGAAAACAAAACTGCTTAGCCCTTGTGTTGTCCGGGCCTGAGAGGGGAGCAAAGAAATGCAGAACTGCTACATGTCACATATGTCGTATGCGACTAAGGCGATTTTGGGAAGGAGTTGGCTGTTTCATATTCCCATCTCATATAGAGTCATAGTGGCCCACAAGCAGTGCTGAAGTCGGGTGTGTTCGGCGAAAAGACGTAGATATCACAACTAAGCTGTAAACCCTGTGAACGAACGCAGAAGAAAACTAGAATTGAGTATACGCAAATTTGTAATATTTGTTTGAGTTTAACTTTGCCACAGTTTATGACATAACCAAACTCAAGATGATCTAAAACAAACCGTTATATGCGTGACCAAATACTCATGCAGTTGTGTCTGTGGGTCTCACCAATGGCGCACTACACAAACCAACCATGCAACAGACAACCTTAGTAGATGGCATGCCATTTTATTGAGGTTATATTCTTATAACCTTCATGGCATGTCATCTATACAATTATGCTTTTATTTTGTTGTTGCGGTGTATTTTATGATTTTGCTATTTTTGTATGTGTATGCTCCTTCTGTGACTGGGAGGGAACCAGGGAACCCTACTGAGCAGCATTGTTTTTGTTCCTATGTCTGAGGCCTACCATAGAGGCACAGTGACTCAGGATGTGATAATCCTTTTGACTTGAACATTTGGTTGCATGCCTGGAACAATAGAGAAGCTCGGCATAACCAATAGCTATTGGTATTGACTATAGTCAATTGGTGACGGGGAATGGGCACAGTGAACACTATCTTGACTGCAGTAGCTCGAAGCGCTACAAATGTGATCAGTCTCATCAGCCAAGATGATTGACAGTGACACACTACGTGAAATCAACACGCAGGACTATTCCGAAAAAGGACTTGGTATTTAATGTACGAGGAATTCCCACAATTATTGTTGACTACCTGTCCTTATTGTTACACCTGTGGTTAGTGTTACACCTGTGGTTAGTGTTACACCTGTGGTTAGTGTTACACCTGTGGTTAGTGTTACACCTGTGGTTAGTGTTACGCCTGTGGTTAGTGTTACGCCTGTGGTTAGTGTTACGCCTGTGGTTAGTGTTACGCCTGTGGTTAGTGTTACACCTGTGGTTAGTTCTTTCTTATATTTCTAGATGTCTGTGGATCAGCGTCCTGATTGTAGACAAAATAGCCTCATGACTTAGGTTGGAAGTGCGTGTCTTGACAAATATAGGGTTTAATATATTAATTAACACACAACAATTACTGTGGATGCAACAAAACATACCATATCCTAGGACAGATGACATGTATTTTTAAGAACAAAAATGTAAACATAGACATTAAAGTTATATGATACAAGACTATTATTATCCCATCAGTGTCCTACCAGTGTCAAACCTGGACAATGACAGTACAAAACAAAAGAAAAAATAGTGACAGCAGAAACGACATGTCTATGAAGAATACTCGAAGTTAAGAGATAGAATTAGAAACGATAACATCAGACATAACCAAAACAATACCAGTATTGAAACACATCAAAAGGAAACAGATCAAGTGGTTTTCACATTATCCAGACTACCAACAGACAGCATGTCACAGATGGCCATGACACATAGACATAACGGCTATAAAGCCAGAGGCAGACCATGTAAAAGATGGATCATAGACATCAAAGAAGCAACAGGAACAAGCTTTCAAACAGCGCACAAGAAGGCCATCTCCAGAGAATTCTTCTACCACTGACTCCGCAAGGCAAACAAGGGTCACAACGTATAGATAGATAAAATAACCGTGAAATAGCATACAGAACTATTCTGAAGGACTCATTTTAACTATACCAGTCAAAATTGATTCAAGGTATGGTAATTCCAAATTCTTGTTAACAAAATGTTTCTGTGATGCAATACCAATGTCGTTTTTATTGTCTGGATGTCCAAGGTTTAAACCTAGCCTATGATCGGACTTACATGATAAGAGCATGTAATGTTCAAGTGACATGAACGAATGAATCCATCGCCAGCATACAAGTAAAATATAAAGATTGCTAACATTTATACAATAAAACAGAACTGAAAACATACAAATTTCAAATACCTCCACACTTCGACAGAACTAAAAATACAAATTAAATATTTCCACACTCCTTCCACAGATCGAAGAAAACATAATAAGAAATCAACCACCAGGAAAAGAGGACCCTCATCAAAAGTGATTAGGAAAGTTGATCAACCAAAAGCGATTAGGAAAGTTGATCAACTAAAAGCGATTAGGAAAGGTGATCAACTAAAAGCGATTAGGAAAGTTGATCAACCAAAAGCGATTAGGAAAGGTGATCAACTAAAAGCGATTAGGAAAGTTCATCAACTAAAAGCGATTAGGAAAGGTGATCAACTAAAAGCGATTAGGAAAGTTGATCAACCAAAAGCGATTAGGAAAGTTGATCAACTAAAAGCGATTAGGAAAGTTGATCAACCAAAAGCGATTGGAAAGTTGATCAACTAAAAGCGATTAGGAAAGGTGATCAACTAAAAGCGATTAGGAAAGTTGATCAACCAAAAGCGATTAGGAAAGTTGATCAACTAAAAGCGATTAGGAAAGTTGATCAACTAAAAGCGATTAGGAAAGGTGATCAACTAAAAGCGATTAGGAAAGTTGATCAACTAAAAGCGATTAGGAAAGGTGATCAACTAAAAGCGATTAGGAAAGTTGATCAACCAAAAGCGATTAGGAAAGTTGATCAACTAAAAGCGATTAGGAAAGTTGATCAACCAAAAGCGATTAGGAAAGTTGATCAACTAAAAGTGATTAGGAAAGTTGATCAACTAAAAGTGATTAGGAAAGGTGATCAACTAAAAGCGATTAGGAAAGTTGATCAACTAAAAGCGATTAGGAAAGGTGATCAACTAAAAGTGATTAGGAAAGGTGATCAACTAAAAGTGATTAGGAAAGGTGATCAACTAAAAGCGATTAGGAAAGTTGATCAACTAAAAGCGATTAGGAAAGTTGATCAACCAAAAGTGATTAGGAAAGGTGATCAACCAAAAGGCAAAATTCACTATCTCAACAGAGTTGAGAAAGTTATTATCTTCCGCATCAGAGCAGTACACAACAGACTAAACAACTACTTAAATAGAATGAGAATGGTTTCATAATATCTCTGCCCATGTGAGCAGGCAGCACTGACCTCGGAACATATCCTGCAAGACTGCATTACACTGAACCAGTTAAGGGCGGAACATTGGCCCCACAGAGATGGACATAATGCTGCAAGGAGCACTGAAGAATTCTCAAATATAGTAGCATTTATCAGCAAACCCGGACTTGCTGCGTGGACATGTTAAACTGCTAACGATAAAAAGGAAATGGGCTCAGGAGAAACCATCTCACTGCACAAAAGTAATAAGAGCTAACCACTCGTAATTCATGGATCCAAACAACAATACCCCAACATGTTTTTCACTAACTTAAAAACTGAAGATCAAATTCCAAAAATATAAAACGTGGATTTCGCATTTGCCCACATTTTAAAAAAATACAAACTCGGTAAATCTAAAAATATAGCTCAAGTATATCTGCACAATTCAATTCTAAAACAAATTATTTCAATGAATTTCAAACAAAACAAACATGTCTGAAGTAATCAATTTCTGTCTGTCTGATTTTTATGTGAACTGATTTATGTTTTGTTGTTGTAATACGTGCAATTTTATCCCGGGAAATAGTTTTAAGTTTGATTTCTGTGTTAATTGTGACATGTGCCTTCGCGTAGCCAATGGAGTTTGATTTCTCTGTTAATTGGGACATAGCGTAGCCAATGAAATAATCCCACATGACAGCTAAACAAGTACACATCATGTCTATTGTTTATTTTACCCTGTGGATTAGAGGGTGGGGGGGGGAAGAATTAATAGGCGAAAAGTACACTTGTTTTGATATTTTCTATTTCTTGACGCTTTACTCTCTCTCTCTCTTTCTTTCTATCTCTTCCTTTATCTCTTTCTCTCTCTCTTTCTCTCTCTCTCTTTCTCTCTCTCTGTTCACATATATAGAATTTTTGTATTAGAAGACAGAATTGCTGCCTTTCCGATGTGGATATATAGAAGAACAGGTAGAACATCATGGAAAGAGAAGAAAACAAAAATATTCTAAAAACACTTCGTATGAAGAAAGAATTTTTAAAAGAAATAAAGAATAAACCAATAAAATATTTTGAACACAAAGACATGACACCTTGTTGGAGACCTTACTTGAGGGTAGAGTCGAAGGGAAGCGAGGAAGAGGTAGACAGAGATACAAGTGGGAGAGTAACAGCACAAGATGGACAGGTTATAGTCTAGCAAAGTGCACCACCAAAACAAGAGACAGGGAATGTTGGAGATATGTTGCAGCCAACCTTCTTTGCGGAGACGGCACTTGATGATGGTGATGTTTGTATATCTGTCCCTATTCACATTCTGAGAAAAGACAACAACTAAAACTACAATGATTATCTATTTTATTTAAACTAGTAGATGTAATCGACCTCTCAGCCGGAATATCTATTTAATTAAAATAGTAGATGTAATCGATCTCTCAGCCCGATTATCTGTTTTATTTTAACTAGTAGATGTAATCGATCTCTCAGCCCGATTATCTGTTTTATTTTAACTAGTAGATGTAATCGATTTCTCAGTCCGAAAACAATTCTAATGACGAAGTAGCAGTTTCAGAGCACCTACACAGTAACTTAGGCTACGACTTCAAAATGTTCTAAAACCAAGATGGCTAAGAACAAACTTACAACTCAACTGAATGGGAAATACTGTACTAACATCTAGTGGGAAATAGACTGTACTAACAGTTAGTGGGAAATAGACTACTAACATTTAGTGGGAAATAACCTGTACGCACATTTTGTGGGAAATAGACTGTACTCACATTTAGTGGGAAATAACCTGTACTCACATTTTGTGGGAAACAGACTGTACTAACATTTAGTGGGAAATAGACTGTATTAACATTTAGTGGGAAATAACCTGTACTCACATTCTGTGGAAAATAGACTGTACTAACATTTAGTGGGAAATAACCTGTACTCACATTTTGTGGGAAACAGACTGTACCCATATTTAGTGAAGCCCTCATAGAACATGCATATAATGTGTCTATAATACGTGTATTCCAATAAGTCTTCTTTACCATATTCTTATAATGTGTCTATAACACGCACTTTGCAATAAACATTTTATACAACATACATAAATTCCGTCTATATAGTGCGTGTATTTCAATAAATCTTCTATAGAACATGCATAGATTCCGTCTATATAGTGCGAGTATTTCAATAAATCTTCTATAGAACATGCATAGAATGCGTATGCTACAAATGGTTTTCATGTCTGCAGGTACTCTCACATTCTTGCAGCTTTGTGACTTTTCATTTTGTATGAATTATCTTTAAAAATTCCATGCAGATAATTTTCTTCATAGTATGAGGACAATGGGACGGTATCATTGAAACTATGGCACAAACAACAAATGAAATGCTGAATCTTGATAATTCATGCTGCGTCATAAGGTATGAACGTGAATGTTGATTATCCTGAATGTGGCAGTACAAAATGATGCCACACAAGAGACCGCAGTCTCGCACCTCGAGAAACACTGGAAGTCGATCAGGTGAGATGGTTACTGTTTTGAGTTTTGTTGTGAAGTTAATAAAAAATATTATACAGATAGACGGTACGTTTTAAATAAATATAGTGATAGATAAATAGGTAGGTAGGTAGGGGGGTAGATGGATGGGTTGGTAGGTGGGTAGATAGGTGGGTGGGTAGGTAGGCAGGTATGCAGATAGAAGTAGGTAGGTAGCTAGATAGATAGACAGGCAGAAAGACAGACAAACAGACAGACCAGACAAACAGACCAAACAGAAAAACCAGGCAGACAGACTAGACAGATAGACAGAGAGAGACCAGTCAGAGAAACGAGACAGACCAGACAGATAGACATATATACCAGACAGAAAGAAAGATATAGATAGATATACAAGACAGTCCAGACAGATAGTTAGAGAGACTAAACAGACAGATAGATAGGCAGATAGATAGCGATAGATAGATGGGTGTATGGATTGTTGGATGGACGGAGAGAGATGGATGCATGGATTGTTGGATGGATGGATGGATGGATGGATGGATGGATGGATGGATGGATGGATGGATGGATGGATGGATGGATGGATGGATGGATGGATGGATGGATGGATGGACGGACGGACGGACGGACGGACGGACGGACGGACGGACGGACGGACGGACGGACGGACGGACGGACGGACGGACGGACGGACGGACGGACGGACGGACGGACGGACGGACGGACGGACGGACGGACGGACGGACGGACGGACGGACGGACGGACGGACGGACGGACGGACGGACGGACAGACAGACAGACAGACAGACAGACAGACAGACAGACAGACAGACAGACAGACAGACAGACAGACAGACAGACAGACAGACAGACAGACAGACAGACAGACAGACAGACAGACAGACAGACAGACAGACAGACAGACAGACAGACAGACAGACAGACAGACAGACAGACAGACAGACAGACAGACAGACAGACAGACAGACAGACAGACAGACAGACAGACAGACAGACAGACAGACAGACAGACAGACAGACAGACAGACAGACAGACAGACAGACAGACAGACAGACAGACAGACAGACAGACAGACAGACAGACAGACAGACAGACAGACAGACAGACAGACAGACAGACAGACAGACAGACAGACAGACAGACAGACAGACAGACAGACAGACAGACAGACAGACAGACAGACAGACAGACAGACAGATAGATAGATAGATAGATAGATAGATAGATAGATAGATAGATAGATAGATAGATAGATAGATAGATAGATAGATAGATGGATATGGATGGATATGGATGGATGATGGATGGATATGGATGGATGGATGGATGGATGGATGTACAGATAGACAGACGGACAGGCGGACATACATACATACAGACAGACAGACAGACACACAGACAGACAGACAAATTAGATAGAGAAACAGACAGATTAGACAGACAGACAGAAAGACATTTAGACAGGTAGACAGGTAGAGAGATGGAGAGGTAGGTAGGTAGGTAGATAAACATTTCAGTGGCGCAGATATCGCTGCCAAGCTGTAACTCATGGCACAACACATTCCATTATCTGGACCACAGCATGTTAAGTTTCAAAACGTACACAGAATAAGCACAAACTGAAAATGTTTTTTCCGAACTGTTCAGTTGGCGTTCAGCTCAGATTAATCTAAAGACTAGATAAACTGGGAAGGAAATAATTGACGATGAAATCTAAGGACTAGATAAAAATTATGTTCCCTAGAAGGACTGTGGAAAATTATGTTCGTAGTATATGCTCTTGTGAAAGAAAATGACTGATTGAGTGATTGGTTGATTGAATGTGTGAGCGGGTACGTGATGAATTGAAATGTTCTGGACATGACTATAGATATGATTACCTATGGGATGAGGTTTTAGCTAAAAAATAATTTATTGGGACTTTTGTCCGATTTCGTGTGTAAATTTCATTATTGGACGGAAAATTTGAAGACCTTTCCGCAAAAATCGTTGGGTGAACCCCACCCAACACACTCCCCTCATCTACGAGCCTGGCCTTGAATATTATGGCGTCGAACATATTTAGCGGCCAGTGTATTTCCAGGGCATGGGAGTAAATAATGGTAACTATGTAACTATTGAAGATACCAGAGTGTTGGTTACTAAACACAATAGCAAAAATAAAGCTACGCCTCTTAGGTCATATAAAGAGACACAACTGCTTAGACACACAAATAATGGAGGGCAGAGTACCTGGTTGGAGGAGAAAGGTCAGACCAAGAAGACAATAGACTGATAAAAATGACATTAAAGATAACATGAACGTCGTTGAAAATGCAAGCCACGTGGACCACGACAGAGAGGGATTCAAGGAGTTCATTAGGAAGACAACCTTCTGGAGAGATATGACATAACTTGACTTGTGATATAATATTTTCCTATGTCTATTATCAGCAGACATGATACCTGTGCTCTTGAAGCCATCAGACATGATACCTGTGCTCTTGAAGCCAACAAACATGATACCTGTGCTCTTGAAGCCAACATACATGCTACCTGTGCTCTTTAAGCCAACATACATGATACTTGTGCTCTTGAAGCCACCATAAACATGATACCTGTACTCTTGAAGCCAACATACATGATACCTGTGCTCTTGAAGCCAACATAAACATGATACCTGTGCTCTTGAAGCCAACATAAACATGATACCTGTGCTCTTGAAGCCAACATAAACATGATACCTGTGCTCTTGAAGCCAACATACATGATACATGTGCTCTTGAAGCCAACAAACATGATACCTGTGCTCTTGAAGCCAACAAACATGATACCTGTGCTCTTGAAGCCAACAAACATGATACCTGTGCTCTTGAAGCCAACATACACGATACCTGTGCTCTTGAAGCAAACAAACATGATACCTGTGCTCTTGAGCAAAAAATAATGATACCTGTGCTCTTGAAGCCAGTTCTTCATCTCGCTCATTAAATGTTTATGTACTTGAAAAATCTGTTATTGTTCATGAATTAGAGCACGGGCTAGACCAAATTTCTACAAAAGTTTCCTAAAATTAAACCCTAATATTCTCCATTCACTCATGGCTCAGCCACCCATCTCATGGCTCAACCACCCATCTCATGGCTCAGCCAACCATTTTAAACTGTTAGTGTTTTACACAACAACGTTCAGACCCTCACTGTTTGAGACCCATGATAGGACGCAATAATTGCCTCGATCTTCAATATCATACTGGAAGTCTATGTTCGTTTTACATCATTCAACAATGGCTATAAGTCTTAGAAATCTCAAACTAAAGGCATGTATGTCGGTACAGAAGACTCAAATATCACTGCTAGCCTGTAAACTAAGACCGCGTATTTCGTTCTGCCCCATTAAATTCTGCTAACCCAAAAGTCACGCCGAAATCGATTGTGTAGACGGTCATTCGAGCAAATAACACGTCGAAAACACGTAATTTCGTTCCTGCTGCAAAATACATCCATTGGGAGTTTGAGAACGAACCAAGAAAAACATCAAACTCTTAAAATTTACTAAACAAAAAAGAATAATTTTTCCAGTTATCTATATTTTCCTTGTTTATTTCTTCTGTACTGTTGCTTACTGTTTATCATTAAAATAATCAATAATGTGTGCACTTCTAACAACAGTTATCCGACTGACCGATATAGCATCTGCTTTCTACTACATTATCTGGTTCATGGCGCACATTCTCTTCAAGTTATGGTGTCTGAACCCAGTCTCTCTCATCCTGCGGCGATGGCGTCAGCTGCACCACCTCAACACTCGGATGGCACTCAGCATCAGACCAAGATTGATAGACCTGATTACGGAATTTTTTCTTTCAGGTTAGATAAATAATGCAATTTGTAAATTGGTGCATTTGAATAATAATTCGCGGCTATTCTTTTTTTTTTCTTGTTGTTATTTCAAAGGTATTCCTCCAAATTAGAATGTAGGCCTATGCTATGTCGTAGCCCTAACGTGTACAAACTGAAACATCAAAGTCATCTATAATTTATAAGAAAAATATTTGCATCCATCCAGTGCCGGATTTACCTATACGCTAAACAAGATATAGCTTAGGGCCCCCACTGTTTTGGGGGCCCCAACATTTTTTATAATCGCTATCTATGATTATTCTTAATCGTTAAAGGGCCCCATATTCCAAATAACTTACGGCTCCATATTTCATATAGCTTAAGGCCCTATCAAGTCTAAATTCGGTCCTGCATCTATCCAATTTTCTTTTATTGTTTTATTCTCGCCCGGGCAACGCCGAACATTTCTTCTAATTATATATATATATATATTCTATCCCCTTATCTTTTTAACATCTATGCAGAGAATAGAATGAGAAATGTAAGAGAAGAACTAGAGGAACACGAGTTTCATCCAATAAATATCGGTGGGTACAAGATTCTAGAAGTAAGATATGCAAATGACACAGTCCTCCTTACTACACATCCTGAGGGACTGAAACAGCTTATCACAGCAACAAAGAAATACAGCGAGATCCCAAATCTATATATAAACGCGCAGAAAACAAAGATTATGACAACAAACAAAACAATGATCAAACCAATAATCAACATAGACAATATAGAACAAGATTGTGTAAACAAATTCGAATATCTGGGAGCAAATATAAACAGTTTCGGAGATTGTTCAGTCGAGATTAGAAGAAGACTCGCAATTGCAACACTCAAATTAACACAAACGAGAAAGCTACGGCAAAGCAGCAATAACAACAATTAACCCTTTCAAGGTCATGTGTTTTTCCCAGTGGAAACATGTGGATGCGAGACTTGAACTTTAAATAAGATAATATCCAAAAGAATAAACTCATTTGAAATGAAGTGCTACAGAAGGATCCTACGAATATCATGGACAGAGAAAAAGAACATTGAAGTTTAGCATTTAATGAAACTAAATGAAGGGTGGCTTCTAAATGCCAGCATAAAAAGGACGTTACAGTATTGTGGACACTTAAAGCGACATGATGGTATCGAAATTCTAATTATGGAGGACAAAGTGTCAGTCGAGAGAAGAAGAGGAAGATTCAAGAAGTCGATGGACAAGCGACATCGAAGAATGTATGCACATGCCTCTGACCAATGCAGGCCTGCTTTCCCAGAACAGAGAGGCGTTCACGGTATCCACGACGTAAGACAGCGTTCTGGAAAGAATCTGTCACTCTCTCTCTCTCTCTCTATCTATATATATATATATATAATATTGAGTGCGTGTATTTTGTGGACAGTCCAGTCACCAATAAAGTGGAGGTGGAAGGCAGTATTTGAAACAAAATGTTAACGAAGAATTCTCAACGCCGTGGATCAAAAATATCACAAATAGGAATATTCTGAGAGATGAAAATTTGAAAAAAACTGTCTAAACTACGAGATTCTTTCCAGTAAACTACAATATTTTAGCCATATCAAGTGACTGCCGGAGAGAATTTTAAAAATCAAAATGATGCCAGATCTATGGAAAAAAAGATGTGTATCATAATGTAGAAGACCACGATGTATCAAAGACATACTCAACTGTCAGTCACAAGAAGGAGACCCAGCTGGAAGATAAGCAAAAGATTGGCAGGAGCTTCGAATGGTTGTGATGACTGCTACATTCTGACATGAATTTGGTACCTGGGTGTATATATATATATAGCATCAGTATGTATGCTTTATGCTTCGTATCGTAACCGTTAATCATGTGTTTGTGTATTTGACCGATCTGCGTTGATTCATGCACAGACGAACGACGGAAAAGGAAACTCCTACATTGGGTGAAATCAATTCTGCCATGGCTTGGAGATGAAGTATTTGACTTCACTGCATGTTGGCAAGATGGCATCGTATTGTGTGCGCTTATGGAAACAATAAGTCCAGGAGCGTGCCCAAGGTTCAACCTGCTGAAACCACATCACAGAGTCAACAACTGTAGACTAGGGATTCAGTTGGCTATGCGATACCTACACGTGAATGAGGTGAGTGTTTAGCTTTCCCGTTGTAGATATTGTTGCTCTTTCTAAAGTCTAACTTTTAATGCACTCAAAATCACTTGTAATTCAAAATAAGGCTCTCTCAACAATAGCTAGGGCGACCAGGGGAACATCTGCTGAAGCAGTTCAAGTAGCTATAGGAATAATGCCATTATCCATAAGAAGGAAAGAACTGAGACTTAGCTACTGGTCTAAAATAGGAAATGATACCTCACATCCTGCATATAAATCATTCAATAGATCTGATAACACAGGCAAGTTCTCAATTGAAAGCTACCGAGCACCAGCAGGGTGGCGATCAAATGCAGAGCTTGACCAAATGTCAGAGCTTAGAGAGCTAATATGTAATCAAAACTAATATAAAGTAGTAATGCCCCTTGGGAGTTAATATCACCAGAAACTGACATTTCCCTATCTTATATAGGGGAAAAAGACCAAAATAGAGATTCAACTAAAAATAGAACAATAAACCACATAAATGATAGAACAATAAATAGTCTAAAATTATTCACAGATGGATCCAAAGGAGAGGAAGACCCTACTGGTGCAGGAATAGTAATACCTGCTAGGAACATCAATAAGAGTTTTAAATTATCAGAACATACATCAATATTCACGGCTGAACTAGTTGCAATTCTAAAAACTATAGAAATAATAAATGATAACCCACCTAAAGATGTAATAATCCTGACTGACTCATTATCATCAGTCCAGGCTATACAAAATAAACATGACAGCCAAAGGCCAGATATAGTAGAAGATATACTACGCATAACAACAAACCTAGTTCACGTTGGTACGAGGGTTAATGTAATGTGGATTCCAGCCCATGTCGGAATACCAGGAAATGAGGCAGCGGACAAGGAAGCCAAGAAAGGACGAACACAAAGAACAGAAATCCAGGTAGGACTTCGCAGATTGGAAACAAGAAGAATAATAAAGGGCACAATACTTAAGGAATGGACAGATAAATGGGACAACAGTGCAAAAGGAAGACATGCACATGTAATGCTAAAAGGACCCACTAGGACCACTCAAATAAAGGAAGAGCTGAAAATCCCTGCCAATAGGAAACTACTACGACTTAGACTGGGAAAATCATTACATTATATACTCGAACCAATATGTGAAGACTGTGAAGAGGAAAATACAATAGATCATTTCCTACTCCATTGTCATAAATACAACCATCATAGACAAGACCTAAAAGATTACTACCTAAACAATAAAATACCATATAAATTAGAAAAGGTTTTGGACCATGATGTACCACTAGATAGGCTAAAACTAATTAAACAATTTCTAACCAGGACTAAAGCCCTAATTTAAAAATCTAACCAAGTAAAAACAAAATAAGTCATTGTTTGTCATCAGTCTTTCTATAGGTCTCTCTCCGCAGCTTTCAACAAATAACAATCGAGGAACGCTCACCACAGGATACGACTGGCAATATGGACAATTTTTGGCATAATCGCACGCACGGTTTTCAGACTCCCCCAGGCATTAGTGTCACTCTTAAATAAAAAAGCAATACCGCCGGGAATAAACAGTTTAATACAACAACTAGCAACATAACATTCTTTTGCAATAATAGCGCGCACGGTTTTCAATTCGCCCAGACCATAGGTCACACTTAGATAAAAAGCAACCTGGCCACAAATAAACAACTCCACCTAGCAATATTCATATCAACAAATCATAGCAATAGCACGCACGGCTTTCCAAACACCCAGACCATTAGGTCACTTTAGATAAAAGCTAATACGGCCTGATATAACCAAAATAGACTTCTGTCTTAGGTTGAAAGGATCGTGCCTCAGCTAAGAGGCTTTAATCCCCCATTTAACAAACAACAAGAACGGAGTACGTTGTGTATAGTTTACAGTTTAGCTGCGATTTCTGCATCTTTCGACTTGACACATCCGACTTCAGCATGGCTTCCGGATCACTTTGACGCTAAATGAGATCATTGGGATGAGACAGTAAAATCCACCACAAACGCTCCTTACCAGCCTCTTACGATATGCATGGAAGGTAAACAGTGTTGTTATTCTTTACGCCTCCTTTGGACTCCAGCAACTCACTGACGAGGTGATTTATTCTAAAATTCACAGAATAACCTGACATTACGAATTCTAAGAAAGTGTTTATTTCTCGTATCATATCTCGTATCATATCTCGTATCATATCTCGTATCATATCTGATTGTGTTTCTCAATAATCAGCTGCCATTAAGTCCCGAAGAGATGGCCATTGCTGACGATGACTCTGAGGTCAAGATTTGCCACCTTATACAGCTTCTGAAGTGGAAGTACCAAAAGCAGGGAAGTAAACCCACGGTATTTTCCAGTATTTCGCCAGATAATGTCATTCTAAGTAAATGTCAGGCTCTTGGTACAGGAATTAAAGCTGGTGTTGTGGGTGAGTTTATAGTGTTGTTTAGCGTAAACCGAATATGTGTACATGTGACGTGTGGGTGAGTTCATGTTGTATGTGTACATGTGACGTGTGGGTGAGTTCATGTTGTATGTGTACATGTGACGTGTGGGTGAGTTCATGTTGTATGTGTACATGTGACGTGTGGGTGAGTTCATGTTGTATGTGTACATGTGACGTGTGGGTGAGTTCATGTTGTATGTGTACATGTGACGTGTGGGTGAGTTCATGTTGTATGTGTACATGTGACGTGTGGGTGAGTTCATGTTGTATGTGTACATGTGACGTGTGGGTGAGTTCATAGTGTTGTTTAGCGTAAACCGAATATGTGTACATGTGACGTGTGGGTGAGTTCATGTTGTATGTGTACATGTGACGTGTGGGTGAGTTCATGTTGTATGTGTACATGTGACGTGTGGGTGAGTTCATAGTGTTGTTTAGCGTAAACCGAATATGTGTACATGTGACGTGTGGGTGAGTTCATAGTGTTGTTTAGCGTAAACCGAATATGTCTACATGTGACGTGTGGGTGAGTTCATGTTGTATGTGTACATGTGACGTGTGGGTGAGTTCATGTTGTATGTGTACATGTGACGTGTGGGTGAGTTCATGTTGTATGTGTACATGTGACGTGTGGGTGAGTTTATAGTGTTGTTTAGCGTAAATCGAATATGTGTACATGTGACGTGTGGGTGAGTTCATGTTGTATGTGTACATGTGACGTGTGGGTGAGTTTATAGTGTTGTTTAGCGTAAACCGAATATGTGTACATGTGACGTGTGGGTGAGTTCATGTTGTATGTGTACATGTGACGTGTGGGTGAGTTCATGTTGTATGTGTACATGTGACGTGTGGGTGAGTTCATGTTGTATGTGTACATGTGACGTGTGGGTGAGTTTATAGTGTTGTTTAGCGTAAACCGAATATGTGTACATGTGACGTGTGGGTGAGTTCATGTTGTATGTGTACATGTGACGTGTGGGTGAGTTTATAGTGTTGTTTAGCGTAAACCGAATATGTGTACATGTGACGTGTGGGTGAGTTCATGTTGTATGTGTACATGTGACGTGTGGGTGAGTTTATAGTGTTGTTTAGCGTAAACCGAATATGTGTACATGTGACGTGTGGGTGAGTTCATGTTGTATGTGTACATGTGACGTGTGGGTGAGTTCATGTTGTATGTGTACATGTGACGTGTGGGTGAGTTCATGTTGTATGTGTACATGTGACGTGTGGGTGAGTTAATTATGTGTCAAACAAAATCAAAGACTGGATAGACCAAACATTTTTTCACTTGTCCTCATCGGCGAAGATAAATTATCTGGTTTTTGTGCCCTGACATATCCAATATTGTACCTCTACAAACCCTGACATATCCAATATTGTACCTCTAAAAACCATGACATATTCAATATTGTACCTCTGCAAACCTTGACATATCCAATATTGTACCTCTACAAACACAGACAGAAACCAATATTGTACCTCTACAACCCCTGACATATTCAATATTGTACCTCTACAAACCATAAGGGGTTACGGGTTTGTGGATGAATGACATTTGGAAATTTCTTTTCATGAGGATAATATCTCAATCTCTC
Source organism: Meghimatium bilineatum (assembly GCA_034231615.1). NCBI lineage: Eukaryota > Metazoa > Mollusca > Gastropoda > Stylommatophora > Philomycidae > Meghimatium > Meghimatium bilineatum. Next base: position 32,123,015 of record CM067309.1, read on the forward strand.
AATCCCTCCAGATCTCGAGAAAAGTCACATTGGACCCCAGTCTCTCAATCCCTCCAGATCTCGAGAAAATCCCCATTGAACCCCAGTCTCTCAATCCCTCCAGATCTCGAAAAAATTCCCATTGAACCCCAGTCTCTCAATCCCTCCAGATCTCGAGAAAATTCCCATTGAACCCCAGTCTCTCAATCCCTCCAGATCTCGAGAAAATTCCCATTGAACCCCAGTCTCTCAATCCCTCCAGATCTCGAGAAAATTCCCATTGAACCCCAGTCTCTCAATCCCTCCAGATCTCGAAAGAAATCACATTGCTTGACATCGCCTCGTAGAGCACTGCACATCACTTATTTATACACACTAATAACACTCCTCTTTATTTGTATGTTTTTTAAAACAGGAAAAAGAACAAAGTTTAACATTCTGACTGACACGGTCACCAATCTACACCTGGAGATTGAGATCAGAGGACCAAACAATGAGGTATCTCTTTGATCTCTCTTATTACCTGTGGTCACGAAGCGTACCTGTGGTCACGAAGCGTTACGCAAGTCTCAAATAACATCTTAACCACAAGTTCACATATTTCTCTTACTATTCTAACGTTGCTAGAAAAATATTACAAGGTAACAAATGAGTTCCGAGGGGAATAGGTGCCAGCTGAATGGACCTAGTTCAAACCCCGTTTGCCGCTATATGATTTTTTTCTGTAATAATAAATCCTGGCGGTTACTATATTATAATATTTATTTAACGATGCTAGAATTTATGTTGTTCATTTCATGATATTTCGCTCCCACCTGTATCTATCTTTTCCATCGCCATTACACTATATTGTCTCATCGCCCTTCACATTCTACTTTCCATTCGCCCTTCAAACTTTACTTTCCCATCACCTTTTAAACACTACTTTCCCATCGCTCTTCAAACTCTACTTTCCTATATTTATATCACATGTTAAATGTAGTTATTTATTCCACGTGTTAAAATGTAGACATTTATCTCACGTGTTAAATGTAGATATTTATCTTACAAGTTAAGTATAGATATTTATCTCACGTGTTAAATGTGGATATTTATCGTACAAGTTAAAGATAATATTTATCTCACGTGTTAACTGTAGATATTTATTTCACGTGTTAAATGTAGACATTTAATGTAGACGTGTAGAAATGTAGATAGGTAGACATATAGATATTTATCTCACGTGTTAAATATAGATATTTATCTCACGTGTTAAATGTAGACATTTATCTCACGTGTTAAATGTAGATATTTATCTTACAAGTTAAATATAGATATTTATCTCACGTGTTAAATGTAGATATTTATCGTACAAGTTAAATATAGATATTTATCTCACGTGTTAAATGTAGATATTTATCGTACAAGTTAAATATAGATATTTATCTCACGTGTTAAATGTAGATATTTATCGTACAAGTTAAATATAGATATTTATCTCACGTGTTAAATGTAGATATTTATCGTACAAGTTAAAGATAATATTTATCTCACGTGTTAAATGTAGATATTTATCGTACAAGTTAAAGATAATATTTATCTCACGTGTTAAATGTAGATATTTATCTCACGTGTTAAATGTAGATATTTATCTCACGTGTTACATGTGGAATTTTATTTCACACGAAATACGTAACTTTATTTAGCCATACGCTTAACCAAAGCCTTATATATATTTGTGTTAAAGGGAAAGTGTCAATAAAAATAGGAAAGTGCTGTTTACTTTCATCTATGAAGCCTTCTTTTAGAAGACACTTTACATTTTCAATAGTTGTAACACAAAACGAGGGAGAGTTTCTATTGTTTTCAATTATTTGTAGTGTCAAATATTTTCTTTCGTAATATGTCGGGGGGGGGGGGGGAGGTTGAACAAAGCAACACTTTTACCTACACCAGTAACTTGGACTTTCGTTTAGCTTCTTCGTCTTCGTTCTCAAACTCCTACAGATTAGCAGGATGTAGTCTAGAGAACGGAATGCGTTGGGTCGTGATTTACAGCAATGCTGCGGTATCTGTGCTTTTCGACACGACACATCCTACTTTAGCCACGGCTTTTCGTCATGCTGACCCTACATGGGATGGGACAGCCACCTCCATCCCATAGCCTCCTTAGTCGCCTATTACGACATGCATGGAAGGTTAATAGTGTTGCTATTCGTTGCTCCCCTCTCGGGCACCGTCAACACACATGCGATTTTGTTTAACTTGATTGAAAGTATTCTGACTCTCAATTGTACTTAATGTCAAATTTATGACACATCAGCTGTAAAATAAACTATCAGACCATATGTGTTGCATTTCCCCAGTCCATCTCTTGCTATCTGTGAAGGGTTCTCACTTCTTACTGTGAAACCCCCTGCCTGTGAAGGGTTCTGCAACCAGATACTATCACATCAGACCATATGATATGTGTCAACAGCTATGCTAGGGCTGCGGTAGTTCTATACAGTTTTAGAGCAGTCTCACTTATTATCAATGAGCTGATTTTCAGCAGTTTTTGAATGGTGGTTTTAGCTGAATATCACAAACAGTATGTATTGGCAGCCATAATCGTTGCACCAGCTCGCAAAATGTGTATTTAGATCTGAAATCCGCTTCGAACAGAATCACGTTTTTATCTTAATACACCATTTCGGGTTAATTTTTTACTCTTTAGCGACAGTACGATATTACAATTTCGGTAAATGTACAGATTAGTTCTTCACTGTGCTATAAATAGCACACTGTTGACAATTTTAACTATCCAACGTCATGGATTCCCGTGTAAAACCAACCAAAATAATGGCTGCCGTTACGTCACATCCCGACAATCACTGAGTTCAACTCTAGACACAGACGAACTTATGCATAATCTGTTTGTTTTCCAATTTACTCAGTATTTACAATGTCATATTATTTGTGGTAAGCGATCAGTATTTCTGTCCGCTACACACGGAGCGAGGTGCGCGCGCATATTAGAAATTTTATTTCTTATCCTAACCTTACTCTAAGTACTTACCCCGTAAGTTTGTCAAATCACACAACAAAGGTCAGGCAACACCTCGAAACTAGAACACAGGTCACAGTGAAGAACTATACTTTACTTGCGCCACAATTTCTAACCTAACCGCATTACAACGTCTAAAAATATTGCAATCTCTAATAACATTACAATGACTAATAATATTATAATCACTAACACCATTACAAGCACTAACCCATTAAAATCACTAAAATGCAATACTTCTGTGAAACGCAACAGTACTTACGGAGAACACGGGTTTTTGAAGTTTCACACGAACACAACTGACATACCATCAGTAAGGGGCTATGGGGTATACACACTATAAAATACAAATGACAACACGTTAGGCATTTTCAACGTTTCGACCCGTGAGGTATTTGTCAAGAAAATATAAAGCAAAGAGTATAAACAATTTTTAAAAAGCAAAAATAATGTTATCACCACAGAGGCACTAAAAACACTATTGACATGCAAACATTGCAAAGTTCAAGGTGACAATAACGTACGTGTAAACATGTAATTATACATCATTACAATCACTAACAAAATTACAATCAATAACAACATTGCAATCAGTAACAACATTAATTCTTCTGCGTTCGTTCTCAAACTCCTGCAGATTAGCAGGATGTAGTCCGGAGAACGGAATGCGTAGTGTCATGGTTTACAGCATTGCTGCGATATATAACAACATTAAAATAACTAACAACATTGCAATCAATAACAACATTGCAATCAGTAACAACATTACTTCTTCTTCTTCCATTACAATAACTAACAACATTACAATCATTAACAAAAATTACAACCACTAAAACAATAAAATCAATAAAAAAAAACATTACAACCTCTAACAATATTTCAATCATTAACAGCGTTACACTCAATAGCAACAGTACAACCTCTAACAACACTACAATCATCAATAACATTACACTCTTTAACAACTGAATTACATTTACAGTATAGCAAGGAGAAGATAACCAGCATAAATGTTGGAGGCAACCTACGGAATCGACATCACATGAAGACATCTGTAGTTTCACCCTCAGTCGACGACGGCAGAACAAAGGTTAACTATATAGTTTTTATACTGATATTTAATGTAGATATTGTAGAACTACAAAGACTAATAGATCAAGTCAATAAATCAAGTAATGAATATGGACTGGATATAAACATTCAAAAAACAAAAACCATGATAATCAGTAAAAACACAGAAGAACAGGAGGTAAACATAAACATACAGGGAGAGAAACTACAACAAGTAAAACAGTATCAATATCTTGGACACATAGTCACAAATGATGGCAGATGTGAAACAGAAGTTAAAAGGAGAATAGGAATGGCTAAAAGTACCTTCAATGACATGAGGAAATTATTAATATCTAAACAAATTACAAACAAGTTAAAAATGAGAATTATAAAATGCTACATCTATTCCATATTAATGTATGGCTCAGAAACATGGACACTAAATAAACAATTAGAAGACAAAATTGATGCCTTTGAGATGTGGGTATATAGAAGAATAGGGAGAACATCATGGAAAGAGAAGAAAACAAATAAAGAGGTGCTAAAAACACTTAATATGAAGAAAGAACTACTAAGAGAAATAAAGATCAGGCAAATAAAATACTTTGGACACATTAAAAGACATGACACCCTATTGAAGACCTTACTTGAGGGTAAAGTCAAAGGGAAGCGAGCAAGAGGTAGGCAGAGATACAAGTGGGAGAGTAACATTACACGATGGACAGGTTACAGTCTAGCAGAGTGCACCACCAAGACAAGAGACAGGAGATGTTGGAGATACGTTGCAGCCAACCTTCGTTGCGGAGACGGCACTTGATGATGATGATGAATGTAGATATGTTGTTTTTCTATCATACTTATGCTGGATATATTTTATATGGTGATGGAAGAAACGCCGAGAGGATACATTTTTGTCATTCTTATTAGAGTTACACTGCAATGGATTCCATTACATTGTGGAATAGCAGGAAATGAGAGAGCTGATAAACTCGCCAAGGAAGGTTCCAATATGCAGCAACCGGATGTACCAATCAGTAATTACCAGAATAAATCCATGATAAAGGCACAACGAAAGCCTAACTTACCCTCACGTGATGACTACCGCCTACTTAACAGACAAGAACAGGTCATCATATTTCGACTCAGAACTGGACACAGTAGACTAAACAGCTATATGTAAACACAATTTAACATTGGTGCAACAGCAAAGTGTACATGTGGGCAAGTCAACCAGACTTCAGAACATATCCTTCAAGAATGTGCAAACTATGACCACATTAAGATGCACATACTGGCCTTCTGATACACCTATGAATGTTAAACTTTATGGTACAAAAGAAGAAATGGAAAACACTGTCCAATTTTTACAAGAAACAACACTGCAGATATAGACATCATTAGCGAACGAAAGAAGAAGAAGAGTCATTCTTATTGCTGGTGCTAAACGGTGGGGTTTTTTTTTACTTTCTGCTCCAGCCTGAAGTATTTCTGAGATTTGTTACTATTATCTTCAGACTGGTGTATTTCTGGTTTGTTGTTTTTTATTATTATCTTCAAACTGGTGTATTTCTGGTTTCTTGTTTTTTATTATTATCTTCAGACTGGTGTATTTCTGGTTTGTTGTTTTTTATTAATATCTTCAGACTGGTGTATTTCTGGTTTGTGGTTTTTTACTTTTATCTCCAAACTGGTGTATTTCTGGTTTGTGGTTTTTTATTATTATCTTCAGACTGGTGAATTTCTGGTTTGTTGTTTTTTACTTTTATCTCCAAACTGGTGTATTTCTGGTTTGTTGTTTTTTATTATTATCTTTAGACTGGTGAATTTCTGGTTTGTTGTTTTTTACTTTTATCTCCAAACTGGTGTATTTCTGGTTTGTTGTTTTTTATTATTATCTTTAGACTGGTGAATTTCTGGTTTGTTGTTTTTTACTTTTATCTCCAAACTGGTGTATTTCTGGTTTGTTGTTTTTTATTATTATCTTCAAACTGGTGTATTTCTGGTTTGTTGTTTTTTACTTTTATCTCCAAACTGGTGTATTTCTGGTTTGTTGTTTTTTACTTTTACTATTACATCTTCTTCTTCTTCTGCGTTCGTTCTCACACTCCTGCAGATTAGCAGGATGTAGTCTGGAGAACGTAATGCGTTGTGTCATGGTTTACAGCATTGCTGCGATATCTGCGCCTTTCGGCCTGACACATCCGACTTCAGCATCTTTTACTATTACTATACCTGCTGTTATATCGTAGCGCATGCGCAAAGAGGTCAGCAATTAGAGTTCCATAGACAATGTAGAAAGTTCTGAATAATTAATTATGTTGTTGTTTTTAAATGTTATCAGCTGCATAAAAACCACCTCTTGTCGCGGAGTAATATATGGATGTGTTTTGATCCGCTTCAATCTTAGAGTGAACAGAGTATAGTGCGAATAGCTATGTCCTTTTATGAAATTGTCTCATCAAATTACCCTGTCAGGTAAGAAAAACGTTTTGATTGACAGGTTATTCATGATGGCGCCGGTCACAGCTTCACAAGACATAAAAGTGTGGACGATGATTTGGGTCAGCTTGTCATACCCTTTGATTTCCAGTGTGTGGGTGAAGGTCGTTTTCTGGTGACCTACATTCCAAGAAACGCTGGTATTCACAACATTACAATATTGTCTGGAGGGGTAAATGTTCCAGGAAGTCCATTTGAGGTCAAGGTAAGGCATATTTATGATTAGAACAGGTATACATGTTTTTTGATGCATGCATTATTATTTCATATTATCTATATGTGGGTTATCACCATCATAACGTGACCAATTCTTTCCAGAACGTTGCCTTTGCAATTGATAATCCTGAAACCGACTCTATACTGCGCCCATCTGCCGACATCCTCCAATGATATCTTCATACAGTCTTTGATGTCGTCTGTCCATCTCAATTTGGTATAACTTTTGTTCTACCTCCCGTAATACGTCCGTCTAATATGTGTCTTTTCGTGTCACTGTGTCTTTTTATATGTCCGAAATATTTTAGTTTTTTTATCTCTATATGGTAAGGTTTTTTTTATCTCTATATGGTAATGTTTTATTAAATATTTTAGTTTTCTATCTCTATATGGTAAGGTTTTCTATCTCTATATGGTAAGGTTTTCTATCTCTATATGGTAAGGTTTTCTATCTCTATATGGTAAGGTTTTCTATCTCTATATGGTAAGGTTTTATTAAATATTTTAGTTTTCTATCTCGATGTGGATAGGATTAAATATTTGTGTAATTCTCTGCGTTTATTCTCGAACTCCTACTTGTTGACGGGATGTAGTTCAGAAAACAGAATGTATTATGCCATGATTTACAGTTTGGTTGTGACAGCTGCGCATTTCGACCTCATACATCCGACTCCGGCATGTCTTATGGATCGTTTTCGATCACTGGAATGAGACAGCCAACTCTATCCCCAAACCATTTTTGTCGACTTTTGCAACACATAGCGCAAGTCACAGTGTTGCTATCTACTACGACTTTTGATTTTTTTATGAAAAAGAATAAAATTAAAAAAAAGAAAGGAACCCACAAAAGACACCCAAAAACAAAGTTTCCCAAGACATAACTAATGACAGACTTCTTTTTTTTAAAGTTGAAACCACATTCCACAATAAAGCCTCATGGAATACAATAATAATTTGAAAATACAATTATAATAAAATGAAAACGCTAACGTTTCGATCCAAGATCTAAAAAATATACTTACTCACCATTCTCAATGTCGTGAGTTCTGGGACATGACAGCCCATTAGTCCATGCCCAGTACTTAGACTGCGTTGTAATAATGTTTTGACTCCGGGGACAGAAAGGTGTCGTTGAGATATCTTGTTTGTTTTGTATAATACATTCTTCTTCCATCTCGACTTCTGGTTCACTTTGACCCAAAAAGGGATGAGGCAGCCAACTCTACCCTATAACCACCTCAGTCGTCTCACACGACATGCATGATAAGTAACAATTCACGCGACATGCTTGATTAGTAACAAGGTGGCTGTTCTTTGTTTTACCCTTTTGCACTACTTTATGACCGTGTTGAAGAATCACAATAAAATTTATCGTGCAGAAATCGGATATGTTCTGCCGATTTGCGAATATTTCGCAGCCAAAATGTAAATCTAGACATAGCGCTTCCGCACTCTGGGCTGTATCCCGAAAGCCTGCAGGAGTTTGAGACCGAAAGCAGAAGAATATTTATAAGACACTATAGTCGCCATCAATGACTGGCACAATACATTTGATGTGTAAATCCAGATCTCGTGTTTTCATGTTGTTACCTGTATCACCTGTTACCTTGTACAGGTTAGTGACTGGGTGAGTTCCTGGAACCTGATGCCTAAATCTCGAGTAGTACCATTTGATATGCTGCCGCCTCCAGACAACTCACACAAGGATGACATGAAACCAAGTGATCGTGTGTTGGTGAGTGGGTAACTGTGTTCTTTGTTTTAGGCCACAGAGATCACAAATACATATAACTTGTATTCTTTCGTGCAATATTTTATTGGAAATAGGGAGTCTCAAGACTTTTCTTGTATACGTGAACATGATGATGATGAAATAATTCTTTTAGCTGTGAGCATTTAGCATGACAGGACATAGTCTTTCAGGCAAAATCTCAGGTTACTTCAGTTGTGTAACTGAGGACATAGTCTTTCCAGCAAAATCTCATGTTACTTCAGTTGTGTAACTGAGGACATAGTCTTTCAGGCAAAATCTCAGGTTACTTCAGTTGTGTAACTGAGGACATAGTCTTTCCAGCAAAATCTCATGTTACTTCAGTTGTGTAACTGAGGACATAGTCTTTCCAGCAAAATCTCATGTTACTTCAGTTGTGTAACTGAGGACATAGTCTTTCAGGCAAAACCTCAGGTTACTTCAGTTGTGTAACTGAGGACATAGTCTTTCCAGCAAAATCTCATGTTACTTCAGTTGTGTAACTGAGGACATAGTCTTTCAGGCAAAATCTCAGGTTACTTCAGTTGTGTAACTGAGGACATAGTCTTTCCAGCAAAATCTCATGTTACTTCAGTTGTGTAACTGAGGACATAGTCTTTCCAGCAAAATCTCATGTTACTTCAGTTGTGTAACTGAGGACATAGTCTTTCAAGCAAAATCTCAGGTTACTTCAGTTGTGTAACTGAGGACATAGTCTTTCAAGCAAAATCTCAGGTTACTTCAGTTGTGTAACTGATGTGACACTATAACCCATGTAAGGTTGTCTCAAAGGCATGGATGTGTAAGAGACGTTTATGAATATATATTTACTCCTCACGGGAAGGCATCCAGTTTGCCAGTGTTCCCTGATTACAGGTCATGCAAGGGGCACTGCACACACTTCTGGGCCATCTCTCTAATCATTCTTATGTCAAATCTGTTGACCCATCCGCAGTGATGGCATATTTAGCATTCTCAGTCTGTTAATAGTCTGTTTCAAAATGACAAATGTGTATTTTCCACTGACCTGCATCTATTCGTTATACTTGTGGATATACTTGTGGATATACTTGTGGATATACTTGTGGATTATTTGATAGAAAACAAAAGTCAGAAATTGAGACACGTTGTCACAACGATGATCTACTCACAGGTTAGAGGTTGACAGCACATCCCACCTACTTTCCTTAGTCTCCTCCAACGACATGTCTGGAAAGAAGACAGTAGACTTTTCTGAGCTTGAATTTCTGGCCTTTTTGCCACATTGACGTTATTTCATACATAGTGCACTCCAGTTGTCCATTTCTTGGGTCTGTGCGCAACTTTGGAAAGTCAACTATTCTAGCAAATAAGTAAAGAGATTGAAACTTGATTTTTACAAAGATTAAACATGATTGTACATAGATTGAAATATTACTGTAAAAAATATTAAAACATGATTGTACAGAGATTAAAGCATGATTTTATATAGATTAAAACATGATTGCACAGATATTAAAACATGATTGTACGTGCGTAGAGGTTTTTACGTAGGTTTCCATTTATCTAAGTAAGCCATCTATGTAGTGCTTTCTGTTGCACGGTACAGTGATTAAACATAGAACAGGAACTGTCAGCCGTTATACCTGAGAGATTTACTAAAGAGGAGATCTGAGCGCCAATAGACATGCCCGGTGTGTTAAGAGGATAATCAACAGATTATCTGTTGCATAGCGCTTGATCGTGAAACCAAGTATGAAACACTGAGTCTATTGTCTTTTGTCTATCCCCAGGTGGTGGTGTTGTCGTAGCTTCCACACTTGCCGTTGAGCGTAGGGGTTTGTGGAGGAGATGTAGTCTGCGTTCTAGAACGAGATGTGTTGCTCTGGTTGATGTGTAGTCATGTTTGTTCAGGATGGTCTTGATGTTGTCTATCCAACTATTTCTATTAATGACATTGGCTCTGTATCCCGATTCCATCTTGTTACAAGCTCTTATGGGAAGTGGATCGTAAACCTCATAAGATGTCCAAACCATTTTATTTGTTGTTTCTCCATATATCCGATGTATGATGTTCTACATATTATCTTTCTGATGTTCTCACTGCGTATTTTGTCCAGTCTGGTGACTCCAATAGCCTTCCTTAGACATTTCATTTCGCAAGCTTCCATAGTGAGTAGGTAATGATAATAGATGTCAATTCTCGGAGGTTATGGTGTGGCTGTCAGAACATTCAATCCTCGGAGATTGTGATGTGGCTGTCATAACATGTCAATCCTCGGAGATTGTGATGTGGCTGTCATAACATGTCAATTCTCGGAGATTGTGATGTGGCTGTCATAACATGTCAATTCTCGGAGATTGTGATGTTGCTGTCAGAACATTCAATCCTCGGAGGTTGTGGTGTGGCTGTCAGAACATGTCAATTCTTGGAGATTGTGATGTGGTTGTCTGAACAACAGCCTTCGTTATTTTTGTAATCTTAGAAATTTCTGATATAACAAGTGAACTACCATTAGCGGTTGAAAGCTGAGTCCCTCACCATAAGAGGTACTTTTTACTATTTAATAAAGAGCACGAATTGGTAGTTAGGAGTGCAGTAAAACTAGCCATAGATACGAATGAGTGAACTAACGTTAGGAGAGAGACACACAAATAGGCGAGTCATTGAAGACACGTGCGAATCTATGAAAACTAGGTCACAGAGGCAGGTAAATTGGTGTCTAATTTGATGGATAATTAATTGATATAGCAGGAACGATGAATGGGCTGACATTTGGTGGGTAATGGATTGATGTAGCTTGATCGATGGACGGGCTGACATTTGGTAGGTAATGGATTGATGTAGCTTGATCGATGGATGGGCTGACATTTGGTGGGTAGTAAATTGATGTAGCTTGATCGATGGATGGGCTGACATTTGGTAGGTAATGGATTGATGTAGCTTGATCGATGGATGGGCTGACATTTGGTGGGTAGTGAATTGATGTAGCTTGATCTATGGACGGGCTGATATTTGGTGGGTAATGGATCGATGTAGCTTGATCGATGGATCGGCTGACATTTGGTGGGTAATGGATTGATGTAGATTGATATATGGATGGGCTGACATTTGGTGGGTAATGGATTGATGTAGCTTGATCAATGGATGGGCTGACATTTGGAGGATAATGGATTGATGTAGCTTGATCGATGGATGGGCTGAAATTTGGTGGATAATGGATCGATATAGCTTGATCGATGGATGGGCTGACATTTGGTGGATAATGGATCGATATAGCTTGATCGATGGATGGGCTGACATTTGGTGGATAATGGATTGATGTAGCTTGATCGATGGATGGGCTGAAATTTGGTGGATAATGGATTGATGTAGCTTGATCGATGGATGGGCTGACATTTGGTGGGTAATGGATTGATGTAGCTTGATCGATGGATGGGCTGACATTTGGTGGGTAATGGATTGATGTAGCTTGATCGATGGATGGGCTGACATTTGGTGGGTAATGGATTGATGTAGCTTGATCTATGGACGGGCTGATATTTGGTGGGTAATGGATCGATGTAGCTTGATCGATGGATCGGCTGACATTTGGTGGGTAATGGATTGATGTAGATTGATATATGGATGGGCTGACATTTGGTGGGTAATGGATTAATGTAGCTTGATCGATGGATGGGCTGACATTTGATGGGTAGTAAATTGATGTAGCTTGATTGATGGATGGGCTGACATTTGGTGGGTAGTAAATTGATGTAGCTTGATTGATGGATGGGCTGACATTTGGTGGGTAGTAAATTGATGTAGCTTGATCGATGGATGGGCTGACATTTGGTGGGTAATGGATTAATGTAGCTTGATCGATGGATGGGCTGACATTTGGTGGGTAATGGATTAATGTAGCTTGATCGATGGATGGGCTGACATTTGGTGGGTAGTAAATTGATGTAGCTTGATCGATGGATGGGCTGACATTTGGTGGGTAATGGATTAATGTAGCTTGATCGATGGATGGGCTGACATTTGGTGGGTAGTAAATTGATGTAGCTTGATCGATGGATGGGCTGACATTTGGTGGGTAGTGAATTGATGTAACTTGATCTATGGACGGGCTGATATTTGGTGGGTAATGGATCGATGTAGCTTGATCGATGGATCGGCTGACATTTGGAGGATAATGGATTGATGTAGCTTGATCGAGGGATGGGCTGACATTTGGTGGATAATGGATTGATGTAACGATAGAACTCATCAACATTTGAATATCGACAACAACATATACATAAACTAGTCAGACCTTCATACATAAACACATAAGCAAGCGCGTAGATACACCTACATACAAGTACACACACCTGTACAATCATGTATGACTGCGCTCTGATTGCAGCGAAAGCTAAGCCACGTGGCTCAGGTATCCAAACAGCTGACAAGAATGAAGAGGCGTATCTTAAGAAAGGTTATCACAGCAAATGGCGAAGAGATCATATGTGAGGTAACGCCAACTTTGTCACGTCAAAACAGCGGAGATTTGGAAGTGCCAGAGAAAAACAAACGGAAGCATGGTAAGCTCATTCATTATTTTTGTGTATGCCTGATTGCATTATGAACAACCTATGTCACACAACTAGAAAAATAGATATAGCCGACCTCGTTCACTCAAGATAACACAAGATAAATTCAAAAACAGGATCAATCAAACCGTTGATTGCCAAGTTCGGAGCGCGGTAGTCTAGTTGATAGTGAGCTTGCTTGCTATCACCGGGTTACAGCATGCCAGGTTCGAAACCACGTACGGATAAATACAAAATCCGGGTTGTGATTTCTCGCTTGACACGACCACTTCTCCAGTCGACTCAGCTGTAAATGAGTACCTGACGCATGATTTAAGGGAGATAAAGATAGTAAGGAAGGGAACTGGCCACCCCACCTAATAGTTGCTGCGGCTTAGTACATGAAGAGTTATCTCTATCACCAACGACAGGCTTCTGCCATTGCACATAACTTTACTTAGTGATTTTGTGAAGGTCCTTATGCTCCTTATGCTTGTAACTGGTTTTTTTTCATTGGGATACGCTGGAATACGCGGTATTATCACCTATTGTTTACCTATTGTTTACCTATTGTTTAGCTATTGTTATTTTGAGTTTATGGAAGGGGTAACGATCTCAGAACAAGGGGTAGACCAGGACTACGATGGGCACACAATACACTCTGGACATGACATTAGAAGAGGCTGCGCAGCTTGCACAGAACCTAAAGTCTTACAGAGTAGCAGTGAGGACAACGTTCTGTAAAGGACACGGCACATAGATAATGATTGTTATTTTGGTTCTTAGCATTAACCCAAAGAAATTGTCATGTCCATGATAACAAAAATTCCATATTGAAACACCCAATAGGTCATCTCCTCTATTTTCGTTTTCTCTATTGGGTGTTAAAGGATCAATGATATTGACTCGAGGTATTCGGTCCTTAAAACATCAGGTTCTTGATTTATAGCCGACCTCGTTCACTTTTTTTTTTATGTGGTAGAATGTGACACTGTTGCTCTTATTCTAGTTACCACTGGTGTTTTTATTACAGGTGGTTGAGTTTGAAAATATTGTTTCTATTAAAGGTGGTAGAGTTTGACACTATTTTTCTTATACAGACTGCATGATGATGTTCCTCCTTCGCAAGCGAAGATGAGCATGGCATGAAAAACAATAAAAATACGATAAACGAAGTTTTAAAAAATGTCTAATTTGGTTTATGAGTTCGTAGATGCCCGATGAGTCCAATCAGTTTTTTGGGTGATCCTTGGAGCATTTTTTTATGCCCTCCGTTTGAATATTTACCATCGTACAACAACAAAAATCCATGCACGTATAGGACTTACTAGTAACACTCGGGCACAGAACAGAAGCCAGCATCATTCTATCTCAGATGAATGACCATGATCGGACGAGAACCAGAACTTCTAAATTCTAACCAAATATTTATTTTTATATTTCGAGAGCTGAAAAGCTCCCATCTAGATATATTGATTCGACAACCCAAAATTAAACTGTGGCGATGTACATATGTATAAGCCAAAACCAAATTGATCACGTCAATATTCAAATGTATATTTTATGGAGTGTTGGTAAAATGCATACGTTGTGTGGGATATATTTCATTGATATACAAACATTTATGACATACTACATTCTGATAGAAGAGAACATTCTGGAAGTTCTTGTATTGCAATATTTATAGTCAATGACTATTTTCATCAGTTATAATATTTATTTCTAAAACATATGCTTTCCATCAAATTCTATAGAAGTAAAATTCTTCAAATAGCGCATATATAGTGAGCGTGGCTATTGGTTTGGAGATTATTAACTAGACCGACAAAGTTTTATTGAGATCTTCACGTAAAATTGTCGGCTTAGTTTAGTTTTTGTTTAGTATTAGTTTAGTTTTTGTTTAGTATTAGTTTAGTTCTCCTAATCGCGAAACCCATAGGTGCTCTGTCTCTACCAAAACATGTCCCTGTCTCTCCCTTTTCCCACACGAGCGCATTTTTTAATGTATTTATAGAGTTACAGAGCAGTGGTACTTCCAGTGCTGTTATACGCTAGTGAAACATGGACTGTATATAGACGTCATGTGAGGAAACTCAATCACTTTCACACAACGTATCTCAGAAAAGTTATTAACTTCAGATGGCAAAACAAGATTCCAGATACCACTGTCCTTGATAGAGCTGGATCCCCAGCATTGACACTATCCTGATGCAGACACAGATTCGTTTGGCAGGTCATTTGGTACGTATGCCAGACTGTCGTCTGCTAAAGATACTTCTCTATGGTGAGCTGCAGATGGGTACACGATCTCAAGGTGGCAAAAAGAAGCGCTACAAGGACTCGTTAAAGACCTCACTGAAGCATTTGAAATAGACCAAGATACATGGGAAGAACTTGCAAAAAATAGATCTACATGGCACTCTACAGTAAAAAAGAGCGCATCATCTTGTGAAAAGAAGATAAATGCTGCAACCCAACAGCGGAGAATATCTAGAATGTCATGGATAGACCTAAATCCTCCCACTGTAGTCATTCCATGTCCGAACTGTCCACGGATATTTACAGCTCGAATATGGATCATTAGCCATCTGCGAAATATTATGCATGGACATAACTCTAATTGAATTTTCAACAGTGGATGTCAAAAATGGTCATCATAACTTTTAATGGACGAACGCAAACAGGTGTTTATACATTAGTTAGTTAGTTAGTTAGTTAGTTAGTTAGTTAGTTAGTTAGTTAGTTAGTTAGTTAGTTAGTTAGTAAGTTAGTTAGTTAGTTAGTTAGTCGTCGGATCATCATCACTGCAAACTGGACACATCCATAGTTGCTCCGATCTCTCCTTGAGTGTATCCGCCATCACACTTCTGCTGACAGTACCGGTCCTATGCTGGTTGACCATCATTCTTCTGCGCCCTCCAAAATGTTCACCTCTAGCAACACCGCATCTCAATCCCTGATCTTTAATCCTAGCCATTGAAAGGGAATCATCATCCACATTAGTCTCACTCTCGCGTGTTATATCTCTTAAGGAGTTCAAAACGTCAGCGCGATCCATTGCCCCATCGCCCTTTGCCACAATCGCACACGATGCCAGTTGATCCGCTCTTTCATTGCCTCGAACGCCCACATGTCCCGGCACGAAAATAAATGTAACCGCTTTCAAGCTCGCATTTCTCAAGGCCTCAATCCACTGTTCGCGAACGAGACCCACTTGTACCTTCTTAATCATACTCATAGAGTCACTCAAGATGCAGACCTGCGTTACTTTCTGTGTGCGTAGCCACTCAAATGCCTTGGTCACCGCCATAGTCTCCATGGTCATACTATTCGTAGTGACCGCAAAGGCACCACTTTCCTCCTTGATCGTTTTACCTGCGCACTGAGCTGTAAAGGCCCAAGCACTGCGAACATGCCTAATTACAGATCCATCAGTGTATATAATCACATCCCCCTCTTTGGTATTCTCACTGATTAAAGCCTGCACTTCTTTCTCCACAGCTGTGCGACACCATTCTCTGCATTCCCTGCTAAGTGATATTACTACTCTCAAACAAGTTTAATACATTATTTTAATGCATTGTTTATACATTATTTTTAACCAACAATTTAGTCACAAACAGTTCTATAATTCTGGCAACATTAACTTAAACAACAGGATAAATTTAAAGGGAAATCACTCAGTAATTGTGTATGCAGTTTAATAGTCTTCTCTCATTCACAAACTTCTACAGATTAGTAGAATGTAGTCATGACAACGGAGTGCGTTATATCGTTGTTTACAGGTAGGCTGCGATAGCCGTGCCTTTCGGACTAATACATTCCATATCAGAATGACCGTCACTTTGATCCTGTATAGAATGAGACAACAAACTCGATTCCCGAAATATCCTTAGTCTACTCCTACGACATACCTAGCAAATAACAGTATTGTTAATCTTTGCTAGCATTTCTAGTCCAAGAAACATACCGGAATACACAGATTAGATAAACTTGGTATGAGACGCTTATTCAAGAGCTTATATACTGCCGGCGCGCACAATCAAGAATGTTGCAGCAGCTGCAGAGAATCTCAGATATCAAGCTGTGCAACAACAGCGCGCTATCTTCTTTTTCTTCTTCTTTATCGTTCTTCAGTCAGATATCAGGTTACAGCACCAATAGCTTCAATGAATTGTGTGATTCGCTTCAGGTCATCCATGGAACCCCTCAAGTCTGGAAGCAGTGCCGTCTTAGTAGGCCATATTTTCTCCCTCTCTTCTTGGTAGAGTTGACAGGCATGAAGAATGTGTTCTGCAGTCTCTGGGCTCAGTCCACAGTTGCACAGGTCTGTCTCACCAATCTTCAGCTTTCGGAACATGTGACTTCTCAGTCGGTTGTGACCAGTTCGTAGTCTGAAAATGATGGTGTGTTCCTTGTGTGACATTTGTTGGTAGGGGTCATTTGGTTCTGCAGTTGGGTGCATCTACTTCCACTTTTTCTTATATTCTTCTTATAACATGGTCTTACTTTCATAGTACGTATTATCACACGCTAGCTTAAACACAAGAACTACCCAATGACTCCTCCCACACATGCTTAGAATGTGATAGACATTTCCAAGCACCTATAGGACTTACTAGTAACTCTCGGACACACAATAGACGCCACCATCATTCCAGTTGAGATTAATGGTCACGATCATCTTCTTCTTCTTCTTTCCTTCCTCTTTTACCCTTTACGTGTGTCGAGGGAGATACAATGTTCATGTTCTCGCTTTTCTGACAGCTTCAGATAATGTTATTTGGTGTTCGCGTAATGTCTCTTTGATGTTGTCGATCCAGCTACTCTAGGTCTACCCCTGGCTCTTCTTTCTGATTCTCCTCTCTTCATATATGCTTTATAAACTAATGAATCACACGGCATTCTTTCCAGATGACCAAACCATTGTATCTGTTGGTTTTGTATGTATTGTAGAATTGATATGGCACCCATTCTTTCTCTTATGACATTGTTTTTAATTATGTCAATTAACTTCAAATAAAACGATCAACTTCAACGGACAAAATAACAGAACTTCTAAATTCTAACAAATATTTAGTAATATATTCGGAGAGCTAAAAAGCTCCCATCTAGACAAATATCATCACAGGTAAAGTTTTACTGCTTTGAGTGCATCACATAAATAACAAAACAAAACCAAATTGATCACGTCAATATTCAAATGTATATTTTATGGAGTGTTGGTACAATGCATACGTTGTGTGGGATATATTTCATTGATATACAAACATTTATGAAATACTACATTCTGATAGAAGAGAACATTCTGGAAGTTCTTGTATTGCAATATTTATAGTCAATGACTATTTTCATCAGTTATAATATTTATTTCTAAAACATATGTTTTCCATCAAATTCTATAGAAGTAAAATTCTTCAAATAGCGCATATATAGTGAGCGTGGCTATTGGTTTGGAGATTATTAACTAGACTGACAAAGTTTTATTGAGATCTTCACGTAAAATTGTCGGCTTAGTTTAGTTTTTGTTTAGTATTAGTTTAGTTTTTGTTTAGTATTAGTTTAGTTCTCCTAATCGCGAAACCCATAGGTGCTCTGTCTCTACCAAAACATGTCCCTGTCTCTCCCTTTTCCCACACGAGCGCATTTTTTAATGTATTTATAGAGTTACAGAGCAGTGGTACTTCCAGTGCTGTTATACGCTAGTGAAACATGGACTGTATATAGACGTCATGTGAGGAAACTCAATCACTTTCACACAACGTATCTCAGAAAAGTTATTAACTTCAGATGGCAAAACAAGATTCCAGATACCACTGTCCTTGATAGAGCTGGATCCCCAGCATTGACACTATCCTGATGCAGACACAGATTCGTTTGGCAGGTCATTTGGTACGTATGCCAGACTGTCGTCTGCTAAAGATACTTCTCTATGGTGAGCTGCAGATGGGTACACGATCTCAAGGTGGCAAAAAGAAGCGCTACAAGGACTCGTTAAAGACCTCACTGAAGCATTTGAAATAGACCAAGATACATGGGAAGAACTTGCAAAAAATAGATCTACATGGCACTCTACAGTAAAAAAGAGCGCATCATCTTGTGAAAAGAAGATAAATGCTGCAACCCAACAGCGGAGAATATCTAGAATGTCATGGATAGACCTAAATCCTCCCACTGTAGTCATTCCATGTCCGAACTGTCCACGGATATTTACAGCTCGAATATGGATCATTAGCCATCTGCGAAATATTATGCATGGACATAACTCTAATTGAATTTTCAACAGTGGATGTCAAAAATGGTCATCATAACTTTTAATGGACGAACGCAAACAGGTGTTTATACATTAGTTAGTTAGTTAGTTAGTTAGTTAGTTAGTTAGTTAGTTAGTTAGTTAGTTAGTTAGTTAGTTAGTTAGTTAGTTAGTTAGTTAGTTAGTAAGTTAGTTAGTTAGTTAGTTAGTCGTCGGATCATCATCACTGCAAACTGGACACATCCATAGTTGCTCCGATCTCTCCTTGAGTGTATCCGCCATCACACTTCTGCTGACAGTACCGGTCCTATGCTGGTTGACCATCATTCTTCTGCGCCCTCCAAAATGTTCACCTCTAGCAACACCGCATCTCAATCCCTGATCTTTAATCCTAGCCATTGAAAGGGAATCATCATCCACATTAGTCTCACTCTCGCGTGTTATATCTCTTAAGGAGTTCAAAACGTCAGCGCGATCCATTGCCCCATCGCCCTTTGCCACAATCGCACACGATGCCAGTTGATCCGCTCTTTCATTGCCTCGAACGCCCACATGTCCCGGCACGAAAATAAATGTAACCGCTTTCAAGCTCGCATTTCTCAAGGCCTCAATCCACTGTTCGCGAACGAGACCCACTTGTACCTTCTTAATCATACTCATAGAGTCACTCAAGATGCAGACCTGCGTTACTTTCTGTGTGCGTAGCCACTCAAATGCCTTGGTCACCGCCATAGTCTCCATGGTCATACTATTCGTAGTGACCGCAAAGGCACCACTTTCCTCCTTGATCGTTTTACCTGCGCACTGAGCTGTAAAGGCCCAAGCACTGCGAACATGCCTAATTACAGATCCATCAGTGTATATAATCACATCCCCCTCTTTGGTATTCTCACTGATTAAAGCCTGCACTTCTTTCTCCACAGCTGTGCGACACCATTCTCTGCATTCCCTGCTAAGTGATATTACTACTCTCAAACAAGTTTAATACATTATTTTAATGCATTGTTTATACATTATTTTTAACCAACAATTTAGTCACAAACAGTTCTATAATTCTGGCAACATTAACTTAAACAACAGGATAAATTTAAAGGGAAATCACTCAGTAATTGTGTATGCAGTTTAATAGTCTTCTCTCATTCACAAACTTCTACAGATTAGTAGAATGTAGTCATGACAACGGAGTGCGTTATATCGTTGTTTACAGGTAGGCTGCGATAGCCGTGCCTTTCGGACTAATACATTCCATATCAGAATGACCGTCACTTTGATCCTGTATAGAATGAGACAACAAACTCGATTCCCGAAATATCCTTAGTCTACTCCTACGACATACCTAGCAAATAACAGTATTGTTAATCTTTGCTAGCATTTCTAGTCCAAGAAACATACCGGAATACACAGATTAGATAAACTTGGTATGAGACGCTTATTCAAGAGCTTATATACTGCCGGCGCGCACAATCAAGAATGTTGCAGCAGCTGCAGAGAATCTCAGATATCAAGCTGTGCAACAACAACGCGCTAGCTTCTTTTTCTTCTTCTTTATCGTTCTTCAGTCAGATATCAGGTTACAGCACCAATAGCTTCAATGAATTGTGTGATTCGCTTCAGGTCATCCATGGAACCCCTCAAGTCTGGAAGCAGTGCCGTCTTAGTAGGCCATATTTTCTCCCTCTCTTCTTGGTAGAGTTGACAGGCATGAAGAATGTGTTCTGCAGTCTCTGGGCTCAGTCCACAGTTGCACAGGTCTGTCTCACCAATCTTCAGCTTTCGGAACATGTGACTTCTCAGTCGGTTGTGACCAGTTCGTAGTCTGAAAATGATGGTGTGTTCCTTGTGTGACATTTGTTGGTAGGGGTCATTTGGTTCTGCAGTTGGGTGCATCTACTTCCACTTTTTCTTATATTCTTCTTATAACATGGTCTTACTTTCATAGTACGTATTATCACACGCTAGCTTAAACACAAGAACTACCCAATGACTCCTCCCACACATGCTTAGAATGTGATAGACATTTCCAAGCACCTATAGGACTTACTAGTAACTCTCGGACACACAATAGACGCCACCATCATTCCAGTTGAGATTAATGGTCACGATCATCTTCTTCTTCTTCTTTCCTTCCTCTTTTACCCTTTACGTGTGTCGAGGGAGATACAATGTTCATGTTCTCGCTTTTCTGACAGCTTCAGATAATGTTATTTGGTGTTCGCGTAATGTCTCTTTGATGTTGTCGATCCAGCTACTCTAGGTCTACCCCTGGCTCTTCTTTCTGCTTCTCCTCTCTTCATATATGCTTTATAAACTAATGAATCACACGGCATTCTTTCCAGATGACCAAACCATTGTATCTGTTGGTTTTGTATGTATTGTAGAATTGATATGGCACCCATTCTTTCTCTTATGACATTGTTTTTAATTATGTCAATTAACTTCAAATAAAACGATCAACTTCAACGGACAAAATAACAGAACTTCTAAATTCTAACAAATATTTAGTAATATATTCGGAGAGCTAAAAAGCTCCCATCTAGACAAATATCATCACAGGTAAAGTTTTACTGCTTTGAGTGCATCACATAAATAACAAAACAAAACCAAATTGATCACGTCAATATTCAAATGTATATTTTATGGAGCTTTTGTAAAATGCATACGTTGTGTGGGATATATTTCATTGATATACAAACATTTATGACATACTACATTCTAATAGAAGAGAACATTCTGGAAGTTCTTGTATTGCAATATTTATAGTCAATGACTATTTTCATAAGTTATAATATTTATTTCTAAAACATATGTTTTCCATCAAATTCTATAGTAGAAGTAAAATTCTTCAAATAGCGCATATATAGTGAGCGTGGCTATTGGTTTGGAGATTATTAACTAGACCGAAAAAGTTTTATTGAGATCTTCACGTAAAATTGTCGGCTTAGTTTAGTTTTTGTTTAGTATTAGTTTAGTTTTTGTTTAGTATTAGTTTAGTTCTCCTAATCGCGAAACCCATAGGTGCTCTGTCTCTACCAAAACATGTCCCTGTCTCTCCCTTTTCCCACACGAGCGCATTTTTTAATGTATTTATAGAGTTACAGAGCAGTGGTACTTCCAGTGCTGTTATACGCTAGTGAAACATGGACTGTATATAGACGTCATGTGAGGAAACTCAATCACTTTCACACAACGTATCTCAGATAAGTTATTAACTTCTGATGGCAAAACAAGATTCCAGATACCACTGTCCTTGATAGAGCTGGATCCCCAGCATTGACACTATCCTGATGCAGACACAGATTCGTTTGGCAGGTCATTTGGTACGTATGCCAGACTGTCGTCTGCTAAAGATACTTCTCTATGGTGAGCTGCAGATGGGTACACGATCTCAAGGTGGCAAAAAGAAGCGCTACAAGGACTCGTTAAAGACCTCACTGAAGCATTTGAAATAGACCAAGATACATGGGAAGAACTTGCAAAAAATAGATCTACATGGCACTCTACAGTAAAAAAGAGCGCATCATCTTGTGAAAAGAAGATAAATGCTGCAACCCAACAGCGGAGAATATCTAGAATGTCATGGATAGACCTAAATCCTCCCACTGTAGTCATTCCATGTCCGAACTGTCCACGGATATTTACAGCTCGAATATGGATCATTAGCCATCTGCGAAATATTATGCATGGACATAACTCTAATTGAATTTTCAACAGTGGATGTCAAAAATGGTCATCATAACTTTTAATGGACGAACGCAAACAGGTGTTTATACATTAGTTAGTTAGTTAGTTAGTTAGTTAGTTAGTTAGTTAGTTAGTTAGTTAGTTAGTTAGTTAGTTAGTTAGTTAGTTAGTTAGTTAGTTAGTTAGTTAGTTAGTTAGTTAGTTAGTTAGTTAGTTAGTTAGTTAGTAAGTTAGTTAGTTAGTTAGTTAGTCGTCGGATCATCATCACTGCAAACTGGACACATCCATAGTTGCTCCGATCTCTCCTTGAGTGTATCCGCCATCACACTTCTGCTGACAGTACCGGTCCTATGCTGGTTGACCATCATTCTTCTGCGCCCTCCAAAATGTTCACCTCTAGCAACACCGCATCTCAATCCCTGATCTTTAATCCTAGCCATTGAAAGGGAATCATCATCCACATTAGTCTCACTCTCGCGTGTTATATCTCTTAAGGAGTTCAAAACGTCAGCGCGATCCATTGCCCCATCGCCCTTTGCCACAATCGCACACGATGCCAGTTGATCCGCTCTTTCATTGCCTCGAACGCCCACATGTCCCGGCACGAAAATAAATGTAACCGCTTTCAAGCTCGCATTTCTCAAGGCCTCAATCCACTGTTCGCGAACGAGACCCACTTGTACCTTCTTAATCATACTCATAGAGTCACTCAAGATGCAGACCTGCGTTACTTTCTGTGTGCGTAGCCACTCAAATGCCTTGGTCACCGCCATAGTCTCCATGGTCATATTATTCGTAGTGACCGCAAAGGCACCACTTTCCTCCTTGATCGTTTTACCTGCGCACTGAGCTGTAAAGGCCCAAGCACTGCGAACATGCCTAATTACAGATCCATCAGTGTATATAATCACATCCCCCTCTTTGGTATTCTCACTGATTAAAGCCTGCACTTCTTTCTCCACAGCTGTGCGACACCATTCTCTGCATTCCCTGCTAAGTGATATTACTACTCTCAAACAAGTTTAATACATTATTTTAATGCATTGTTTATACATTATTTTTAACCAACAATTTAGTCACAAACAGTTCTATAATTCTGGCAACATTAACTTAAACAACAGGATAAATTTAAAGGGAAATCACTCAGTAATTGTGTATGCAGTTTAATAGTCTTCTCTCATTCACAAACTTCTACAGATTAGTAGAATGTAGTCATGACAACGGAGTGCGTTATATCGTTGTTTACAGGTAGGCTGCGATAGCCGTGCCTTTCGGACTAATACATTCCATATCAGAATGACCGTCACTTTGATCCTGTATAGAATGAGACAACAAACTCGATTCCCGAAATCTCCTTAGTCTACTCCTACGACATACCTAGCAAATAACAGTATTGTTAATCTTTGCTAGCATTTCTAGTCCAAGAAACATACCGGAATACACAGATTAGATAAACTTGTTATGAGACGCTTATTCAAGAGCTTATATACTGCCGGCGCGCACAATCAAGAATGTTGCAGCAGCTGCAGAGAATCTCAGATATCAAGCTGTGCAACAACAACGCGCTAGCTTCTTTTTCTTCTTCTTTATCGTTCTTCAGTCAGATATCAGGTTACAGCACCAATAGCTTCAATGAATTGTGTGATTCGCTTCAGGTCATCCATGGAACCCCTCAAGTTTGGAAGCAGTGCCGTCTTAGTAGGCCATATTTTCTCCCTCTCTTCTTGGTAGAGTTGACAGGCATGAAGAATGTGTTCTGCAGTCTCTGGGCTCAGTCCACAGTTGCACAGGTCTGTCTCACCAATCTTCAGCTTTCGGAACATGTGACTTCTCAGTCGGTTGTGACCAGTTCGTAGTCTGAAAATGATGGTGTGTTCCTTGTGTGACATTTGTTGGTAGGGGTCATTTGGTTCTGCAGTTGGGTGCATCTACTTCCACTTTTTCTTATATTCTTCTTATAACATGGTCTTACTTTCATAGTACGTATTATCACACGCTAGCTTAAACACAAGAACTTCCCAATGACTCCTCCCACACATGCTTAGAATGTGATAGACATTTCCAAGCACCTATAGGACTTACTAGTAACTCTCGGACACACAATAGACGCCACCATCATTCCAGTTGAGATTAATGGTCACGATCATCTTCTTCTTCTTCTTTCCTTCCTCTTTTACCCTTTACGTGTGTCGAGGGAGATACAATGTTCTTGTTCTCGCTTTTCTGACAGCTTCAGATAATGTTATTTGGTGTTCGTGTAATGTCTCTTTGATGGTGTCGATCCAGCTACTCTAGGTCTACCCCTGGCTCTTCTTTCTGCTTCTCCTCTCTTCATATATGCTTTATAAACTAATGAATCACACGGCATTCTTTCCAGATGACCAAACCATTGTATCTGTTGGTTTTGTATGTATTGTAGAATTGATATGGCACCCATTCTTTCTCTTATGACATTGTTTTTAATTATGTCAATTAACTTCAAATAAAACGATCAACTTCAACGGACAAAATAACAGAACTTCTAAATTCTAACAAATATTTAGTAATATATTCGGAGAGCTAAAAAGCTCCCATCTAGACAAATATCATCACAAGTAAAGTTTTACTGCTTTGAGTGCATCACATAAATAACAAAACAAAACCAAATTGATCACGTCAATATTCAAATGTATATTTTATGGAGTGTTGGTAAAATGCATAAGTTGTGTGGGATATATTTCATTGATATACTAACATTTATGACATACTACATTCTGATAGAAGAGAACATTCTGGAAGTTCTTGTATTGCAATATTTATAGTCAATGACTATTTTCATCAGTTATAATATTTATTTCTAAAACATATGTTTTCCATCAAATTCTATAGTAGAAGTAAAATTCTTCAAATAGCGCATATATAGTGAGCGTGGCTATTGGTTTGGAGATTATTAACTAGACCGAAAAAGTTTTATTGAGATCTTCACGTAAAATTGTCGGCTTAGTTTAGTTTTTGTTTAGTATTAGTTTAGTTTTTGTTTAGTATTAGTTTAGTTCTCCTAATCGCGAAACCCATAGGTGCTCTGTCTCTACCAAAACATGTCTCTGTCTCTCCCTTTTCCCACACGAGCGCATTTTTTAATGTATTTATAGAGTTACAGAGCAGTGGTACTTCCAGTGCTGTTATACGCTAGTGAAACATGGACTGTATATAGACGGCATGTGAGGAAACTCAATCACTTTCACACAACGTATCTCTGAAAAGTTATTAGCTTCTGATGGCAAAACAAGATTCCAGATACCACTGTCCTTGGTAGAGCTGGATCCCCAGCATTGACACTATCCTGATGCAGACACAGATTCGTTTGGCACGTCATTTGGTACGTATGCCAGACTGTCGTCTGCTAAAGATACTTCTCTATGGTGAGCTGCAGATGGGTACACGATCTCAAGGTGGCAAAAGGAAGCGCTACAAGGACTCGTTAAAGACCTCACTGAAAGCATTTGAAATAGACCAAGATACATGGGAAGAACTTGCAAAAAATAGATCTACATGGCACTCTACAGTTAAAAAGAGCGCATCATCTTGTGAAAAGAAGAGAAATGCTGCAACCCAACAGCGGAGAGTAGCTAGAATGTCATGGATAGACCTAAATCCTCCCACTGTAGTCATTCCATGTCCGAACTGTCCACTGATATTTACAACTCGAATATGGATCATTAGCCATCTACGAACTATTATGCATGGACATAACTCTAATTGAATTTTCAACAGTGGATGTCAAAAATGGTCATCATAACTTTTAATGGACGAACGCAAACAGGTGTTTTTACATTAGTTAGTTAGTTAGTTAGTTAGTTAGTTAGTTAGTCGTCGGATCATCATCACTGCAAACTGGACACATCCATAGTTGCTCCGATCTCTCCTTGAGTGTATCCGCCATCACACTTCTGCTGACAGTACCGGTCCTATGCTGGTTGACCATCATTCTTCTGCGCCCTAAAAAATGTTCACCTCTAGCAACACCGCATCTCAATCCCTGATCTTTAATCCTAGCCATTGAAAGGGAATCATCATCCACATTAGTCTCACTCTCGCGTGTTATATCTCTTAAGGAGTTCAAAACGTCAGCGCGATCCATTGCCCCATCGCCCTTTGCCACAATCGCACACGATGCCAGTTGATCCGCTCTTTCATTGCCTCGAACGCCCACATGTCCCGGCACGAAAATAAATGTAACCGCTTTCAAGCTCGCATTTCTCAAGGCCTCAATCCACTGTTCGCGAACGAGACCCACTTGTACCTTCTTAATCATACTCATAGAGTCACTCAAGATGCAGACCTGCGTTACTTTCTGTGTGCGTAGCCACTCAAATGCCTTGGTCACCGCCATAGTCTCCATGGTCATACTACTCGTAGTGACCGCAAAGGCACCACTTTCCTCCTTGATCGTTTTACCTGCGCACTGAGCTGTAAAGGCCCAAGCACTGCGAACATGCCTAATTACAGATCCATCAGTGTATATAATCACATCCCCCTCTTTGGTATTCTCACTGATTAAAGCCTGCACTTCTTTCTCCACAGCTGTGCGACACCATTCTCTGCATTCCCTGCTAAGTGATATTACTACTCTCAAACAAGTTTAATACATTATTTTAATACATTGTTTATACATTATTTTTAACCAACAATTTAGTCACAAACAGTTCTATAATTCTGGCAACATTAACTTAAACAACAGGATAAATTTAAAGGGAAATCACTCAGTAATTGTGTATGCAGTTTAATAGTCTTCTCTCATTCACAAACTTCTACAGATTAGTAGAATGTAGTCATGACAACGGAGTGCGTTATATCGTTGTTTACAGGTAGGCTGCGATAGCCGTGCCTTTCGGACTAATACATTCCATATCAGAATGACCGTCACTTTGATCCTGTATAGAATGAGACAACAAACTCGATTCCCGAAATCTCCTTAGTCTACTCCTACGACATACCTAGCAAATAACAGTATTGTTAATCTTTGCTAGCATTTCTAGTCCAAGAAACATACCGGAATACACAGATTAGATAAACTTGTTATGAGACGCTTATTCAAGAGCTTATATACTGCCGGCGCGCACAATCAAGAATGTTGCAGCAGCTGCAGAGAATCTCAGATATCAAGCTGTGCAACAACAGCGCGCTAGCTTCTTTTTCTTCTTCTTTATCGTTCTTCAGTCAGATATCAGGTTACAGCACCAATAGCTTCAATGAATTGTGTGATTCGCTTCAGGTCATCCATGGAACCCCTCAAGTCTGGAAGCAGTGCCGTCTCAGTAGGCCATATTTTCTCCCTCTCTTCTTGGTAGAGTTGACAGGCATGAAGAATGTGTTCTGCAGTCTCTGGGCTCAGTCCACAGTTGCACAGGTCTGTCTCACCAATCTTCAGCTTTCGGAACTTCTCAGTCTGTTGTGACCAGTTCGTAGTCTGAAAATGATGGTGTCTTCCTTGTGTGACATTTGTTGGTAGGGGTCATTTGGTTCTGCAGTTGGGTGCATCTACTTCCACTTTTTCTTATATTCTTCTTATAACATGGTCTTACTTTCATAGTACGTATTATCACACGCTAGCTTAAACACAAGAACTTCCCAATGACTCCTCCCACACATGCTTAGAATGTGATAGACATTTCCAAGCTTCTATAGGACTTACTAGTAACTCTCGGACACACAATAGACGCCACCATCATTCCAGTTGAGATTAATGGTCACGATCATCATCTTCTTCTTCTTTCCTTCCTCTTTTACCCTTTACGTGTGTCGAGGGAGATACAATATTCTTGTTCTCGCTTTTCTGACAGCTTCAGATAATGTTATTTGGTGTTCGTGTAATGTCTCTTTGATGTTGTCGATCCAGCTACTCTAGGTCTACCCCTGGCTCTTCTTTCTGCTTCTCCTCTCTTCATATATGCTTTATAAACTAATGAATCACACGGCATTCTTTCCAGATGACCAAACCATTGTATCTGTTGGTTTTGTATGTATTGTAGAATTGATATGGCACCCATTCTTTCTCTTATGACATTGTTTTTAATTATGTCAATTAACTTCAAATAAAACGATCAACTTCAACGGACAAAATAACAGAACTTCTAAATTCTAACAAATATTTAGTAATATATTCGGAGAGCTAAAAAGCTCCCATCTAGACAAATATCATCACAGGTAAAGTTTTACTGCTTTGAGTGCATCGCATAAATAACAAAACAAAACCAAATTGATCACGTCAATATTCAAATGTATATTTTATGGAGTGTTGGTACAATGCATAAGTTGTGTGGGATATATTTCATTGATATACTAACATTTATGACATACTACATTCTGATAGAAGAGAACATTCTGGAAGTTCTTGTATTGCAATATTTATAGTCAATGACTATTTTCATCAGTTAAATAATTTATTTCTAGAACATATTTTTTCCATCAAATTCTATAATGAAGGCCATCACCATTATCAAGTGCCGTCTCCGCATCGAATGTTGGCTAGAACAGATTTCCAACATCTCCTGTCTCTTGTCTTGGTGGTGCACTCTGCTAGACTGTAACCTGTCCATCGTATAATGTTACTCTCCCACTTGTATCTGTGCCTACCTCTTGCTCGCTTCCTTTTGATTTTACCCTCAAGTAAGGTCTTCAATAGGGTGTCATGTCTTTTAATGTGTCCAAAGTATTTTATTTGCCTGATCTTTATTTCTCTTAGTAGTTCTTTCTTCATATTAAGTGTTTTTATAATCTCTTTATTTGTGTTCTTCTCCTTCGATGATGTTCTCCCTATTCTTCTATATACCCACATCTCAAAGGCTTCAATTCTGTCTTCTAATTGTTTATTAGAACCGTTCAGAAAGCAATGGCAAACTACTTATATTGCCTAGAAAATCACCACAGCCAACAAATGCTGGCTTGATAGCTACGTCCTGACTAGGATATGCTACCAAATTCTTTATTTAGTTGCCGTGTTTCTGATTGATACATTGATATAGAATAGGGGTAGCATTTCTTCTTCTTCTTCTGCGTTCGTTCTCAAACTCCTGCAGATTAGCAGCATGTAGTCCGGAGAACAGAATGCGTTGTGTCATGGTTTACAGCATTGCTGCGATATCTGCGCTTTCGGTCTGACACATCCGACTTCAGCATGGCTTTGGGTCACTGACCCTATATGGGATCACGCTCCATCCCATAACTCCTTAGTCGCCTTTTACGACATGCGCGGAAGGTAAACAGTGTTGCTATTCTTTACTCCCCTTTCGTGCCCCGGCAACACACGGGCGGGTGTAGCATGTTATAATTCTCATTTCTCTGTAATTTGTTTAGATGTTACTATTTTCCTCATGTTATTGATGGTACTTTTAGCCATTCCTATTCTCCTTTTAACTTCTGTTTACATACCTGTTACGAGACGATTATTTTAGAATATTTAAATAGTCACGCGCCCTGATATAGACAAAGTGAACTTGTGTCTACATTTGAATATAGCCTTCCTCATTACAAACAAAAAGACTTTAGTTTACGACTCCGATATAAACGTGACAGTTTTCCTAGACTTCCGCTAGTTTTTTCCTGGACGTCCGCTAGTTTCAATAAGG
This sequence comes from Meghimatium bilineatum, assembly GCA_034231615.1. Classification (NCBI taxonomy): domain Eukaryota; kingdom Metazoa; phylum Mollusca; class Gastropoda; order Stylommatophora; family Philomycidae; genus Meghimatium; species Meghimatium bilineatum. The sequence goes on from CM067309.1 coordinate 32,153,611, forward strand.
TTAAGTATTCATTCCGCCGCGCTTGGCTTCAGGAATGCAGAGGATCGACGATATGGTGTTGGCTGATCTTGTCTGAGAACTACTGGCGAGAGACTGACTTCCACATGATGTTCGTATTCTAAGTCAAAGGGTGCGATACGTCTGTGAGCCGGACCCTTTCTCCGGGAGTTCGCCTATTTTTCGCCTCACGGGGCAGACGGATAGCTTATGGAGAGAAGATTACAGGCTTTCGAGTATAAATGCTACAGAAGAATTCTACGAATTTCCTATAGGGAATATAAGACCAATGTGTACGTAAGAAATAAAGTAGAGATGTGTGCAGGTGTCCAGGAGCCATTGCTTTCAATAGTGAAACGACGAAAACTAGCATGGTTCGGACATGTATGCAGGCACGATTCCTTGTCAAAAACAATACTGCAGGGAACTGTCGAGGGTGGAAGAAGCAGAGGAGGACAAATAAAGACATGGACAGACAACATAAAGGAATGGACAGGGCTAGATATTTCCACACTCATCCGCATCGCTGACGATAGAATTCGCTGGAGGACTCTGTGTGCTGAAGCATCCAATGTGGTACCCCTACGACCCTGAAGGGTTATGGGTTTATTGATTGATTGACAGGTCAGCTGACTCCGCCCTTTTTTGCATGTTGGGCAGGAGACGCCCATGATCATGCGGGGAAGCGTCTTTCCTTAGGTCTCCTGAACTCAAGGTAGAGGACTCTGGCTCTCAAGGGTGACGGGCCCTTTAAGGGCCTGAAAAATATTTTCATTTTTTTATTGCATATAAATTTTTTTTTGGTCCGAAATTTAAGAATTCTTTTTTTAAATAACCTTGTTGGCCAGACCCAAATACCTAGAGTTCAACTATTCTGTCGCCCAACAATAAAATAAAATGCGAAAGGGCATTGACCGATAGCCTCGGCTAGAGGTTGATGTTCTTTTGACGTTTTTTTTTCCCCGGCCTCTAGTCATCTGACTAGAGGTCGGGGTTTTTTTTTTGCACACTTTACACGAACTTCTTGGACATCCGATAAATGTTATATAAACTTAAGATGACGTCAGCACAACAAGATGGCGGATGTGTGTGTTTGATTCTTGAATTTCCTGTGTAACTTTGTAGTTACTCTTTCTGTTTACTTTTCAAGTGAGTATATTCTTCATAGTATACACTCCCGTTATATATTTATCGTTCTGTGTTCCTCTATTTAGTAGGGTAAGTGTGAGCTTCTTTCTCGCATTAAACCTTTTGTGCCTTGCAATATTATCTGTACACGAGTTCTTTGGAGACTGCCTTTTTGTGTGCTTCATTTGCGTACATGAAAGGCAGTTAAAATCACAGAAAGATCAAAGTCAGTTAGTTACTTTGTTTGTCTCTTTGGTGCCAAGTGAGGCACATAAGGACAGAAGTTGTGTTTCTCCATGACTTGTGCTTCTCTGCAATTTGTAGTTCTTGAGCGGTTTTAGTACAAATTGTCATTGTCTCGTTCGTGGTTGTTCTTCGTAGTGTTGTCTTGGTTCTTCCACTGTTGTTTTTTTTTGTACACCATAACAAAGCTTGGTCGATAAGTCTGTGCTCGTTTTATTAATCTACGCACATTGTGTAAATACTTCCACCGTATTTTTTTATAATCTTCTTCTTCTTTCGTTCACTTGAAACATGTCTATATCTGTAATTCTGTCTCCTGAATAAAACTCACTATCTTTTGTCATTCATACAGTGGTACATAGAGCTTTGATTCCAGTGTTGTTTCAACTGGCCAATATGTCTGCCTCAGCGTTTCATACTCAGATCGCTCTTGAAGTATATGTTTGGCATTATGTGCTGCCTGTCCCCATGTACACATGGCAGTCTGGCCGTACATGTGTACTTTGTGTACATGTAACTGCGGAGTCGGTTATGTCCCGTTCTGCGGCGTAGAATTACAACTTGTTCTGATCTATTCATAATGTGATAGTCATCTTGTGGTAGTGTTTGTGGCTCTCTTATTGACCTGATCATCTGCAGAATGTATTCTGGAATCTGGGGACCCCTTTGACATGGACATTGGTCAGTTTGGACAGCCTTCATTTTGAAGAGATGTACTTATTGTCTACAGTGTCCTGTACGGAGCCTTAAAAATTGTGGTTTTCTGTGATCTGCGTAGCTGTAGAATGGGGGTCATGTGGAAAGTTTCTGCCTGTTCTCTGACTCCATGTGTGTTAGTATTTTCTTTTGATGAGAGTTTTTGCTGCAGTCAGTGATATTCTGTGCTGAAATTGTTCCTTTTTTTGCACCTGCTGAACTGATAACAGAGTTGTATATTATACCCAGAAAGCTTCAACTATCATGTTAAATGCTTCGAGAAGAAACATCCTAATACACGAGTGAGTAAATACATAATTGTACATATGGTAGTACACGAGTGAATAAATACATAATTGTGCAGACGAAAGGCTGTTGTGACTTCCAAAAGAGGACGATCACATATCTACTTGGGGTTTACTGTTATGTGCTTACTGGTATGATAAAACATTGTTGAGGCATTCAGACATTCCGCGTGCAGATCGAACGCAATTTTGGGAGAGAGATAGCTGCCCCACCAAAATATTTAATAAACTTTAAGATTCTGACACACTGGAAACTCACACAAACATTATATTACATCGAGGATTTTTCGAAGTTACTGGTTTAAGACTGCTAATCAGGTCATTATGTTTTATTCGAAGGTCTTTGGTGCTTTTTTGCCTGGACTGGGTCAATTGTTCTAAGCCATACTCTCAGATGGCAGTGAGCTGTTGTGTTGAAAGGGACAGAGTGCACACACACAAAAATCCAAGTACAGTAAAGGTCAATCCTCTATGCCCTTTGTGTTACTACTGGTTCTCAAATATCGAAATTATGGGTACATGATGATGATGACCCAACGAAAAGTATGATTAATGCATTGATAATAGTGGTGTGATGATGATGTGGTAATAATCCAGCAGGGTAGCTATGAGCAGGAAGGGCGACTATTCCTGGCGCTGCAACTGGAGAAAGTCCCCTGCGTCAGGGGAAGGGGACGTCAAATTGTCAGTTTCTTCAATGGCGCAATAAACATTATCTACGTTACTGCAGCGATGATTCTGCTAAAATATAAGCATTTTATTAAAGTAGTATCGGTAATCCCACTTGTGTATTCTCATGCAATATCTGGTGGAACGTGTAGAATATATATACTTGTAGTTTGCTGTCAGTATACTTGTATCACACAAACGTATCAAAAGTTTATATAGTTTCCTCGAAGTAGCAGACTTGCTCCCAAGGGAAATTGCACAACAGACAACTAAAGTCTTCTGAGTATGAAAGAAAGCTACATAGAAACTACATCTTTGCACATAGAAACTATCTCATTGCACATAGAAACTATCTCATTGCACATAGAAACTACATCATTGCACATAGAAACTACATCATTGCACATAGAAACTACATCATTGCACATAGAATATAAAAGCTAAATCGCTCGTAATACCCGTGGACCAATAAGCATGTTTATATCTTCATATTAAGCACAGATTCCCAATTCTAACTACATCTAATCTTTCCATTTTGCAGACAACAGCCATTCGGGATATGATGATACTCAGAGCAGATTCTCAGAAATCACTCGTGACCCAAGCAACTCTGTCAGACCCCAAAAGTTTTCAGAGGATTCAACGGTTATGGAAACTAGTTATAGAACAAGCTCATCATTACAAAAGTCTTACAACTCTTCTCATGATTCGGGATCTCCTTTCGCAGCAGCTGGTATTGCTTCAAAAGCAGCGGTGGTATCTTCAGGTGATAGTCTTACAAGCACTACCATCATAAATGATAGTAAAAATACTGCAGGGAGAATAAAGCTTCAAATCAACCAGGTCAAGAAAGATGACCCAGTCACCCCTGACATTGTAATTACACCGGATGTTGATGAGTGTAAGAATGGTTCTCGTTTCTTCCTAAGCGATGACAAACATGTCAATGTTCTTGCAAACGCGGGGTATAGTAATGAAGCAGCTACAAGTACCAACAGATCAAACTATCAAACCGGTCACAGAAGTAATGCAACTTCCATTTCACCGATAACTGAACAGCATCATAACTTGGGTCACTCTAGTTCTTCTGAAAACAACTTTTTTCATAGTGTCATGCATACAAATAGCGACCAGAAGATCGAAAGAGATCCTTTAGACATTCTAAACGGTTTCCCTGCGGGCACCCAAACACAATCTTGTAGAACACCTTCACCATTACTTAAAGTGAGTGATGTTGTAGGTTCTCTCCTGGAAAATCTAAAACAAGACAAACGAGAACGGCTAGTGTCTCCGGCACATAAACACTATATGAGAAGTTGTTCCTTGGATGAGACTCACCAGACGTTGACACAGACTCCTACACGGGATGATGATCATGCACCCACTGGGTGCAGTTCTACAATAAAACCAGCATTTCTAAACACAGATAATGGCATCTGTTATCAAGAAGATTTTATACCGTCATCACACACTTCTTTTACTATATTGTCCAATGAGGATTCATCTGTACATTCCCCATCAAGATTTGCAGGATCTGCCATACTGAAATCATCTAACCGTGAACGTGGAAATAACTTTGAACGTGACACAGAGTCTATATCTTTGAAGAAAGATGTGCTAAAAAATAATGATGATAGTATATGTTCCACTTCAGGTAATCAAGCTGAAGATGTGACAAATCTGGACACTCTTGATGAATCTTCACATTGTGATGACGTTTACTGCATTGGCAGTGCTCATTGTGGGAAGGAACATACCATCAACAAGAAGGATCTGGACCAGCGGGTTTATGAAGTCATTGAAGAAACATCAGAACGAGACTCTTTACTACAAGATGAAATTTCTGAGACATCACTGGACAGAACATTCAGTGAAGAAATAGCCTTTGATGACGTTGTAGCCAATTTTATTCATGAAACTAAACTGGACAGTCCATTCAATTCTGTGAGTGGTATCGATCAAGATATGGAGTCTGTGAAATTTCACCCAGGACATATGTCTTCGTCATTTGATATGTCAGATTTTCGACCAAAACATAAGATTCTATGGTCACAACACAAGAGCCTATCAGGAGATTGGGGGTCAAATATGTTTAAGACAGATAGACTTGCCGGCAAGCAGAAAACAGAACAAATACCACAGTATCTCTCTAACGTGAATCATATAGACAGCGGTAGAGATGAAGAGATCGAACTGCATAGCTCCGATTCTGATAATAGCATCTATGAGGAAATGAATAAAAACAGTGAAATGTCCATTTTTGCAAACATGTCTACAAGTACCGGGAGTAGCAAGAATAGTGGAATTTCAGCAGGAAATAGATGGTATCAATCAAGATCAATGTCCCTATCAGATCAGGTGGACGATGTGAACGACTATCATTGGATACCCCGACAACATGTGACTTCTTCCAGTTTGGACAACACATCCAATCAGAATAAGCTATTTAATATAAGGAAGTGGTCTACGTTTGATGTAATGGATAATGCAAACAGAACAGAGTATCCAACAGAAGAAATGAAGCAAGATGACATTATCCAAGCAGAAAGTCATATTTTCAATGAAGATCTTGATATAGAAGAGGATGAAATACTTCAAATAACGACAGAGCCTCATACGCTCCTTTCAAATACGGCAGGAAGAAATGAGAAAGTGTCATTCATTCCAAATCGGTTAGTAAGTGGCATCTCTAAAAAATGTTTATCTGGAGAAGTCAACGAAAGTGATATCTCTTCGTCTGATAGTAGTTCCTCAGTTCCGGAGGACAGTAAGTTTAATGTTATACAAGATGGCAGATATGGTGTCTCCTCTCCTCTTTCTGACACTTCGTTTAATTCTGAAAATAGTGATTGGTCAGAAAAGGAAGACGTATCAACCAAAGTTTCAATTTATCCAAATTCAGAACATGGAAACTATTTATCGGAACGAAAGTTGTCTCCTCAGTTTGTCGATCGTTCTTACCCTGGGGGTGAGAGGGAAAATCTGAACCTGTCACGCGATAGTAGTAACGATAAAGCTTCCCCCACGATGTTCGCTGCAGACAATACCCGAAAAAACGAAGAAACTACATCAAAGGATACAATCAGCACGCTGAAAGATAAGCTTACAGGATTAATTGAAGATAAAACAACAGGATTAATTGAAGATAAACCACCAGAATTAATTAACAATAATGGCGTGATGATGAAAAAATCTCAGTTTGAACATCAACTTAAATTAATCTCTCGTGCAGAAGACATCAACAGCACACTATCGTCATCTGAACATGCAACCAGATTATCTCATAGACACAGTACGATTAGTTTAAACAACAACACGCCACAACATTCAACAAACAACCTGATTAAAGAAACATTTTCCGAACAAAATCTGTATGTCAAGCGCCGCAGACGTTTACCTATGTATACACATCACAGCGGAACCAGCAACTGCTTTTGTCAGGCCAGTACCAAACAGAAAGTGCATACCAAATCTGCTAGTTTCAATAACAACAGTGATGATATAAATAATATCAAATCGTCCTCGCGCGATGATGCTGATTGGATAAGTGAAGCCAAACTACAATTTCCTGATGAAGCCAAATTTAATTCATTTTTCTCCACGTTATCTCTGCTTTCTCCAGATGAAGAAGACATTTCTTTGGTTGATAACTGGTCCTGGCTAAATATGAGATTGTCTAACGAGATATTCAACTGCATCGAGGGTGATAACGCATACCAACAGTGTAATAACATTAATGCTAACGCATATCTACAGTGTGATAACAATTTTAATAATTCATATCTACCGTGTGATAACATTGTTGATAACACATCTCCAACGTGTGATAACATTGTTGATAGCACATCTCCAACGTGTGATAACATTGTTGATAACATATCTCCAATGAGTAATAACATTGTTGATAGCACATCTCCAACGTGTGATAACATTGTTGATAACACATCTCCAACGTGTGATAACATTGTTGATAACACATCTCCAACGTGTGATAACATTATCGATGAAGAGAACATTGGAGAAAGTTTTCCATTTTATGTAACCTACTTTACAGAACGCACAATCACACCAACAAAATATCGCGTACAAAAACAGACCACGGACCAGAATCTTAAGATCAACCGAAGACATTGTGAAACACGAAATTTCTCATCTGAGTTATCATCGAGAGCACCATACACGAGCTGCAGTCCTGCAGAGTTCAGAGATTTGGCTGGAATGGAAGAGGGTATTGTAAATGTGAAATTAGCTATTGGTTCTGGCTCAGTCAGAGTTTCGCTTAATCCAGGAGACAGAGTTCTAACTCCTACAAAGTACAGGAATCAGTTTAACCACAATAACAACATGTCTGATGTTAGCGACAGCCAGCATAAGTGCACACTGGAATCATTTGACTCTTTCGAAAAGCGCAATGATGAATATCATCTTCTATCCAGCAATAAAATTTCTAGTCAGGATGTGATTCTTGGAGAATTAAGTCACAAACTTCATGATGTTCAAGCAAATTCTCAAGAAGTTATAAAAAATAAAACATCTTGTGAATGTCAACATTTGTGCCAAGTTTGCAATAATAATGATATGAAAGTATCTCATAAAACTGTGATTACTACTCCAAATTTTTGCTCTGCAAGCACGGATAATTTGACAAATAATACTTGTTTCCATGGAAACATGACTAAGAAAAACAAGATGGAGGTTATTCCTTCCAGTGAAAATGCCGATAATTTTACAAATAATACGTGTTTCCATGGAAACATAACTAAGAAACACGAGATGGAGGTTATTCCATCCGGTGAAAATGTCGTTAATGGGACAAATAAACATGTGGATGGTGACTGTGAACAATGCTCATGTAACAGGTCGAACTCTCCATGTCAACAAGTCGAAGACTTTGATGTTGAAAACTATGTCAAGAAACGACGTAAGATGCTTCATACAGACGACATATTAGCGAAAGTTTGTCACAGTAGCAATCGTAATCAAAACATGTTAGATAGCAAACAAACTAACAAACAAAATGGTGAATCTATTTTTGAACCAATGAGCAAATTAGAACATGTCACCTCTAGGCAACCATACTTTGATGGATGTGATATGCAGGCAGAAGTTGAAAAACAACGACCACCCCTATATCACCAGGAAGGAAACAATCCACAAAACATTCATTGTCCAACTCACCCGCATCAACAGACGTGTCAGAATGACTCAAATATCTTAAGTTCTCAATACCATTCTTGGGGAAGTAATCAGAAACTATCTCATGATCCAAACATATCCCAACAAAGTATATTTGCTCACCAAGATCATGACTTCTCAGACAATCCATCCCTAGTGTTTCATAATCATAGAAGAAAGAAAGATGTTTATGAGAACGATACAAGTCTGAATCTAGAAGGGCAGCAAACATACATCAGTCAAAATCACAATGTAAGAAAACATCCTCATCATCGTCAAGTACATGGTGGCCAAGACCCACAAGCAAAACTTGATGAACAAAAACAACAACACAATCACAAGCAACAAAATCATACTCTTCAGAAGAATATTCGTCAAAACCAAGAACAGTATTATCAACACCTGCAATCAAAACGGCAGCAAGAACAAGATGACTATGACAGAGACCACGAGATGCTACTCAGGAGACAGTCCACTGTAGACACACTGGACAGTGGTATCACAGAAGGCAGTGCTCATTACTCCGGACACTCGTCGTATCCCACCATTGACAATTTTTGTGATCTAGAAAACAGCTTTGACTTCAATGTATTTCTTGAGCAGTAAAGAGAATTCTTTCCTTATTGACAAGATATTGACAGACAATATCAAGGAATGGACAGGGCAAGATATTTCCACACTCATCCGCATCGCTGAGGATAGAATTCGCTGGAGGACTCTGAGTGCTGAGACATCCAATGTGGTACCCCTAGGACCCTGAAGGGTTATGGGTTTATTGATTGATTGACTGAGCAGTAATTTTATAAGCTATATATAGATAATTGAGATAAAAAGTCGAACAGCACAGGCAAAAGCAGCATTCCAGAAGATGAGGAACATCCTGTGTAATAATTCATTATCAATAGACGTAAGAAAGAACATTATTAAATATTACATAGAGCCCATACTAGAATATGGTGGTTAAGCATGGACAATTGACAATATTGCAAGAAAACATCTGGAGGCCACAAAGATGTGGTTTTATTGAAGAATGTAGAAAATATCATGGCCAGCTAAAAAGAGTAATGGTTATAATTCTACAACTGGTCAACTCAAATAGAGAACTTATTAACTGTATTAGAAGACGACAATCACAGTTTCTGTGTCATGTCATGAGAAGAGGTGGGATGAAGAACATCGTAACAACTGGAAAGATCGAGGGTAAGATCAACAGAGAAGACAACGTGAGAAAATGTTGGATGGCTTGAAAGCCTGGCATGATGCAGAATCATCAGAAACTATATTTAAATGTATAACAAACAGAGGACTGTGGAGATGCATGATCGCCTACGCCGGAAGGCATGGTACCAATGAATAAATTAATTATATAGAATATAAAAATGTCATAAATACAATAAGCGTGTGCACAAGATTCTAAGACTGACTCATTTCAACAGTTCAACAGAAAGCTGGTGTATGCCTGGCATGTAACACGACACGACACCTTATTTAAAGCACTGTTGCAGGAAACAGTGAAGGGTGAAAGACGTAGAAGGGGGAAGAAGAGATAGATAAAATTATGAATTCTTCTTCTTCTTCTGCGTTCGTTCTCAAACTCCTGCAGATTAGCAGGATGTAGTCCGGAGAACGGAATGCGTTGTGTCATGGTTTACAGCATTGCTGCGATATCTGCGCCTTTCGGTCTGACATATCCGACTTCAGCATAGCTTTGGGTCACTGACCCTATATGGGATGGGACAGCCAACTCCATCCCATAACCTCCTT
>CM067309.1:32166087-32187434 GCA_034231615.1 Meghimatium bilineatum
TTGGAACAATTAAAATCAATTTCTTCTACGGAATCTACGCTAACGCGCTGGAGGACTTGTATAGCACGCATTGATGGAAAGTCTAGTGTAGCAAGACAATGCTCGTACTAGATTTCAAGGTGGATATAGTTCAAGGAACAGCAATGCGGTTGTGTCTCCGTTTTATTTGTGACAATGGCCCGACACATCCAACTTTAAGGAAAAAGTTATCTTTCATGTTTTCAGAATGTATTCATCAATAAACTATATTCAATGTCTTCATGTGAAGCATGTTCGTAGTTACTACATCGATACCTATGCCCTGTTTTTGATCTTTCATCAATAGGTATGTCCTGTTTTTGATCTTTCATCGATACGTATGTCCTATTTTTGATCTTTCATCGATACGTATGTCCTGGTCTTGATCTTTCGTCGATACGTATGTCCTGGTCTTGATCTTCGTCGATACGTATGTCCTGGTCTTGATCTTTCATCGATACGTATGTCCTGTTTTTGATCTTTCATCAATAAGTATGTCCTGTTTTTGATCTTTCATCAATACGTATGTCCTGTTTTTGATATTTCATCGATACGTATGTCCTGGTCTTGATCTTTCATCGATACGTATGTCCTGTTTTTGATCTTTCATCAATAAGTATGTCCTGTTTTTGAGCTTTCATCAATAAGTATGTCCTGTTTATGATCTTTCATCAATAAGTATGTCCTGTTTTTGATCTTTCATCGATACCTATGTCCTGTTCTTGATCTTTCATCGATTATTCCTTTTACGTAATGAAATAATTATTTTGGAAATATCCGTTGTGTATGGACGTTACATAGCATACATGTTCTAATCAATAACGTATAAATATCATGTCAGAAGTAATGGGTATATACTACACTTGCGATCTCAACCATCATTATGTGCATATAAATACCGATAATGATTAAATTAACAATAAAAGAGTGAGGATCTTTTAGAAGACGCAACGTAATCCCAGATGTAACATGTAGATCGATTAAAAGACAATATGTAGGGAAAGAGTTAATATTTACATTAACTATTGATTAATTATTGATACGATATTTAGATTAATTATCTCAAAAATAAGCAGGTAGGGGGGACCTGTTTAATGATTGGACTACATTCTCAGACCATGTGAACGAAAGATGATTGCCTGTGATTGAGAAAAGTACGTGATATAAGGGACATAATTATAGAAATTATATAGCGTGTTGATAATTTGATTACTGCCCTTTGTACGGTAGGTTACAATTGCTTACTGATGCTTTCGTATTCAACTACTTTGTTAGTACTTAATCTGCCAGTTAGTACTTAATCTGCCAGTTATTACTTAATCTGCCAGTTAGTATTAATCTGCCAGTTATTTCTTAAGTTATGTACTAGTTCATTCTTAATCTGCAAGTTAGTTCTAAATCTGCCGTTAGTTCTTAATTTATTTGCTAGTTAGTGTTTAATATGCCAATTAGTTCTTAACCTTCCAGTTAATTCTTAATCAACCAGTTATTTCTTTAGCTGCCAGTTATTTATTTAGCTGCCAGTTATTTCTTTAGCTGCCAGTTAATTCTTAAGCTGCCAGTTAATTCTTAATCAACCAGTTATTTCTTAATGTTCCAGTTGACAGGATGCATTCTGGAGAATAGAATACGCTGTTTCATAACTTGACTGCAATATCTGCATTTATCTGTCTGACAATCCGACTTCGGTATTGCTTTTGATCTACGTAGACCTACAAAACATGTTACAGTATGAAACAATCAGCACTGTACCTAAACCTCCTTACTTAGTCGTCACATACGACATGCTTGACACGGATCATAGATCATACCATTTACTCTCTTCTTGGGCTCCAGCAACACCCGGTGCGACATGTGCTATATTATACAATAATTTCTCAAACTCCTGCTTCTGCTTAAGCATGACATAGTCCAGAGAACGGGATGCGTCGTATCATGGCTGCGATATATGCGATCTATATACCAGACAAATCCAACTTCAGCATAGTCTATGGTTCACTATGACCTTTAGGATAATATAGAAAATTATACCTCCAAACCTCTTTAGCCGTATCCAACGACATGGATGATAGGTCGCATGTGCACACCCCCCCCCCCCAACCCCACAACACACCAATCAAGGACGGTAAGAATCGTATAGTTTGTCAATAACCTGATTACTTCCCCTTGTAGTGAACCTGTTGATTGAAGTCACATCTATTGTACCGTTTCTCATCATTACATGCCGTCTCCGCAACGAAGGTTGGCTGCAACAAACCTAAAACATCTCCTGACTTGGTGGTGCATTCTGCTAAACTAATCTGTAACGTGTCCTACTCGTGGTATTTTTCTCAAAATGTGTATGCCTATCTCTTGCTCACCTCCGCTCAACTCTACTCTCAAGTAAGGTCTTCAACAAGTTGTTATTTAACCTGTCCAGACTATTTTATTTGTTTGAATTGTATTTCTCTTAATAATGATTTCTTTCATACGAACTATTGTTAGAACTTCTTTGTATATTATCTTCCTATTCTTCTACATCTCCAGTCCATCAATGATTTCTTCTAGTTATTTTGTTCATTGTCTATGTTTCTGAGCCATACATTGATATAGAATAGATGTAGCATTTCATCATTTTCCTCATTAGCCCCTGTGTGTTATTTGTTTTGATGTTAATATTTTCCTCATGTCATGTTGAAAGTATTTTTTAGCCATTCCTATTCTATCAGTTGTGTTTATTTGTTCAATATACTAAAGTTGAAAACCCAGTACAGTCAACATAAAAATTAACGACCAAGATTATGTTTGATTACGACAGTTGTTATTTATGGTTATAGCCACGACAAATATTGTGCTATTGCTTGAATTATAGCAGTGAAAGAGTTTTGTTATCTAGTTTTGATTGTCTCCACATGAATTTGCACATATACAATTGAAGTGTATGCCGATAACATAAAAACACCTTGTGAAAAAAAATGAACAAATGTGACAGTAATACGAAACACGATAGATGACATCCGGTTCCTATAGTACCGAATCAATAAACATGTATCATGAATAGCCTGTGTGCATGCGTCTTTGTACCAAAATACAGGTCAACCCGGATGTATTTTCCGAGACTCTCAATTCTCCATGAAGTATATCCTTAGGTATTCTGCCTTAGAAAACATAATTGTCTACTCTTCTGATACTTCAGTTAATATTTTCCTCATGTCATATTGAAAGTATTTTTTAGCCATTCCTATTCTATTTGTTGTGTTTATTTGTTCAATATAGTAAAGTTGAAAACCCAGTACAGTCAACATAAAAATTAACGACCAAGTGTTGAAACAAGTGCAAGAATTTAAATATATAGGGAGTTGCCCGTGTGCTGACGGGGCCCGAAAGGGGAGCAAAGAATAGCAACACTGTTTACCTTCCACGCATGTCGTAAAAGGCGACTAAGAAGGTTATGGGATGGAGTTGGCTGTCCCATCCCATATAGGGTCAGTGACCCAAAGCCATGCTGAAGTCGGATGTCTCAGGTCGGAAGGCGCAGATATCGCAGCAATGCTGTAAACCATGACACAACGCATTCTGTTCTCCGGATTACATCCTGCTAATCTGCAGGATTTTGAGAACGAACGCAGAAGAAGAAGAAGAAGAAGAAGAAGATATAGGGAGCAATTTTACGGCCAATGGAAGAATGGACAGATAGCTCGAGACAAGAATTCAAAAAGTAAATTACGTAAATGATGAACTTTCATCAAATTTGAAACACAAATCTATCCCGATGGAAGCCAAAAGGCAAATCATCAATTCAATCTTCATATCAACATTATGTTTTCAATGTCAGACATGGACTCTAACTGAAGAACATGAGAGACCTCTCACTATGTGTGAAATAAGATGTCTAAGAAAAGCAGCAAACAGAACGAGGAGAGATCATGTGCGAAATGAGAAGATTACAAGTTGGAACTAACATCAGTGCTCAAACATATTGAAAAACAGAGATTGAAATCTTTCGGCCACTTAATGGGAACGAAGACTTATTGGACAGCGGAAAGAGCATGCAAAATAAAAATGGAAACAGCAAAATACAGTGGAAGACCAAGAATAAGGTGGATTGAAGGAGTTACCAACATTCTGACATGGTACAGTATTATTGCATATCAAGCGACCAAACGGGCAATAGCCTGAAAATCGATCGTCATTCAATCCTGCGACACCTCACAGAATAAGCAGAAAAAAATACATTAGACAGACAGACAGGCAGGCAGACAGACAGACTGACAGAAAGACAGATAGATCAGACAGACAGACAGACGGATGGATGGATGGATGGATGGATGGATGGATGGATGGATGGATGGATGGATGGATGGATGGATGGATGGATGGACGGACGGACGGACGGAATTTTGGACACATGGATGGATGGATGGATCTATCGGTAACGATTAACTAGTTTTATTATCTCTCCGCGTATTTTTATGTTTACCGTCCATTCCTTTCAGATGTTACTATCATATTTTTTGCTTGTTGTTTCCACCAGGTACACACACACACACACACACACACACTAGGTACTAGGTATACACACACACACACACTGGGTACTAGGTACACACACACACAAAGATAGAAAACATACAGTTTTGTAAAGGAAGTCCCAGCAATGTTTGTCTGCAACCAACTGTTATCGTGACGTACAAACCCCGCCACTGTATCCCTGTATCGATAGATCCATACTACCATCTAACATCTAAATCTTCAGATCATTAAATTGAAATCTGCACCTCTTGAACCAAGATGGAAGTAGGCACTTTCGTGTGAAGTTACAACCAAAAAAAAGAAACAGGAACTGTTATCACTAATCAGGATTTTATCATTGCACGAGCTGGTATCTTTCTATCACGTGATGTCTCAGATGAGGCGCAGTGGTTGCCTCACGAAAGTGTTGATTTATTGATGTTCAATTTGATACTCATCGTGACGATTCAATCAGAGCCAGTGATAAACTATTTGTTCATAAAAATTAACAAGCGAATAGAATTGTCGATTCAATTTTATTCAAATTAGTACACGTTTAGAGTGTGATGTGCAATAGAATCTTCGACTCAAGTCGATGCCCGTTTAGAGTTTTGTGTACAATAGACCAGTCAACTCGTTACGGCACGTTTAGAGTGTCTTCCTCTTCTTCTTCTGCCATCAGTTTCCTATGCTCATAAGTCTATACAGGAAGCTAGGCCGCATCCATGAATTCAGTCGTCAGCAGGATTCAGTTACAGTTACCCTACAGCTTTACCTTCTGATCTGTCTCTTGGGGCCATACTTTATTTCTGACGTCGTCGAAGAGTGGGCATGTCTGCAGAATGTGTTCTGGAGTCTGGGGACCCTTTTGGCATGGGCATTGGTCAGTTTGGATAACCTTCATTTTGTGGTGATGTGCTCGTAATCTGCAGTGTCTTAGGCCCAGCCTAAACATGTTTAGAGTGTGATGTACAATAGACCGGTTAACTCAAGTTAATGCCCGTTTAGAGTGTGATGTACAATAGACCGATTAACTCAAGTTAATGCCCTTTTAGAGTGTGATGTACAATAGACCGATTAACTCAAGTTAATGCCCTTTTAGAGTGTGATGTACAATAGACCGATTAACTCAAGTTAATGCCCGATTAGAGTGTGATGTACAATAGAATCCTCGATTCAAGTTTATTCCCGTTTAAAGTGTAGTGTACTATAGAATAGTCAACTGAAGCTGATGCCCGTTTAGAGTGTGATGTGTAATATAATCGTAGACTCAAGTCGATGCTTGTTTAGTGTGTTACATGCAAATCTAAATGTGTATATTGTACTACAGAGCCCCACCCACAAGTACTTACACTTCTGTTTGATTCTTCAGTCTTGATTAGGAACAAGCGTCACATCACTGGAGACATTCCCATATATGGAATTGGTGGAATGGAATCCAGTTCTGTTTTCTATGGGATTATAAACTACTTGTTCAGATAAAACAGTACTCACGTGTAAAACAGGTAATGAAGTCCTACTGAATGATGACTAAAACACTACACACTATCACTAACGGATGTAAATATGATACATATAACAAAACAAAACACAGAATATAATCTACAGATGACAGTACACAGGACAAAGTCGACGTTTCGGACCAATAGGCCTTTTTCAAGACACGGACATAACATACAAACATAAAAAAACCACAAGTAAAAATGAATGCTATCCGAGTGAAATGTGGTACTAAGATAGATACCGGAAGCATACGAACAGGAAGTACACAAAGACGATAATACAGGTGGAACGAGAGGAACAAAACGATGACGTAACAAAGACCAATACGGCCGAGAACTAAGCGAAAGAGTGGTCGGAATTGAGTCCATGGGCACTAAGATGGGGCCTAGCTATGCCTGTCTTTTCATGGGACATCTTGAACATCTAGTTTGGTCTACCTACGATGGCCCATTCCCATCTCTTTTCCACAGATACATTGATGATGGGATAGGCATTACTGACATGACAGAAGCAGAACTGTCTCGCTTCATCAACTTCATCAACAATTTCAACCCCGCTATTAAATTCACATTTACCATTTCCACCACCTCTGTCCATTTCCTGGACATCATTGTCACTATTCATCCCCTATACCTCAGCACATCAGTCTACTACAAACCCACTGATGCACATGGCTTTCTGCTCTACACTTCTTCTCATTCTCCCGTCTGTTGTAACTCTCTACCTTACTCACAGCTTCTTCGCCTTCGTCGCTTATGTAGCGATGACGACGATTTTCTCGACAAATCCTCTGAGATGATTGAGTTCTTTCGTAGACGCTCCTTCCCTGACAGCATTCTTTCATTGGCTTGGCTCCGTGTACGCCAGCTATCTCGCCTTGATACCTTGAATACTTCCCAGGGTTCTTCCTCCTCCTCTGATAGGGTTAAACTGGTTCTTACCTTCCATCCCCATAACTCGACTGTCCGTCGTATTCTACTTAAACATTATTCCCTTCTCCAGTCTGATTCTGACACCCGTGAAGCTTTCCACAAATTACCTCTGGTGGCCTTTAGGCGCGACAAAAATCTGAAGGACATCTTGGTCCACAGCCACCTCAGGTCCTCTGCACCTGACCATTTTGGTACCGTGCGGTGCTCACGCGGTCGTTGTTTCACATGTCCTTATGTGGTTCAGATGCGCTCCATCTCATTCCCCAAGGCCAGCTTCTCCATCGATGAGGCCTTTACATGTGAATCCCGGAATGTTATTTACGTGATCATATGTAAACGCTGTGGAAAGCAATATATCGGTGAGACTGGTCTTAGACTGAGCGACCGCTTCTGCAACCATTTGCATGTTATCAAACACAGAACACCCACTCCTGTGGCCAATCACTTCAACGGCGATGGCCACCGTGGTGTCCTTGACATTCAGGTCACTGCCATCAGATCCTGCACCACCGATGATAGATCTAGGTACGCCCTCGAAAATCGTCTCATTTTCGAGTTGGGTACCATCAAGCCATTTGGACTCAATTCCGACCACTCTTTCGCTTAGTTCTCGGCCGTATTGGTCTTTGTTACGTCATCGTTTTGTTCCTCTCGTTCCACCTGTATTATCGTCTTTGTGTACTTCCTGTTCGTATGCTTCCGGTATCTATCTTAGTACCACATTTCACTCGGATAGCATTCATTTTTACTTGTGGTTTTTTTATGTTTGTATGTTATGTCCGGGTCTTGAAAAAGGCCTATTGGTCCGAAACGTCGACTTTGTCCTGTGTACTGTCATCTGTAGATTATATTCTGTGTTTTGTTTTGTTATATGTATCATATTTACATCCGTTAGTGATAGTGTGTAGTGTTTTAGTCATCATTCAGTAGGACTTCATTACCTGTTTTACACGTGAGTACTATTTTCCATTATGTTCTACTAGCAGTACCACCTTCTATTGATTATCAGATAAAACACAAGATTATAAACTACTTGTTCAGATAAAGCACAAGATTATAAACTACTTGTTCAGATAAAGCACAAGATTATAAACTACTTGTTCAGATAAAACACAAGATTATAAACTACTTGTTCAGATAAAGCACAAGATTATAAACTACTTGTTCAGATAAAGCACAAGATTATAAACTACTTGTTCAGATAAAACACACGATTATAAACTACTTGTTCAGATGAAACACAAGATTATAAACTACTTGTTCAGATAAAACACAAGATCATAAACTTTTTGTTCAGATAAAACACAAGATTATAAACTACTTCTTCAGATGAAGCACACGAATGTTAAGATGCGTAATTTAACTGGATACAAGTTTAGAGAGAGGGGCGTATAGAAAGTGCACCCTGGTGCACTGATGTCGTCATCTTCAAGTGTTGCCGAGGCCCGAGTGGAGGAGCAAAGAATAGCAACACTGTTACCTGCCACACATGTCTTAGAATGCGGCTAAGGAGGTACTCGGGTGGAGTTAGATGAGTCATTCCAAAAATGATCAATGTGACCCATAGGTCATGCTGAGGGATTTGTTTGTCAGGCCGAGGTGCAGATATCACATCTAAACTATAAACCATAATACAGAACATTCCATTCTCCGGGCTGCATCCTACTAGCCTGTGGGAGTTTGAGAATGAACACAGAAGAAGAATCTAGTAAGAGGTGACTGAGAAGATTTTAACGGATTTGTGTTGGATGTCTCATTCCAAAGAGAGAAAATGTGACCCATACACCATAGCAACCCACATTGTGAATGTGACCCATACGCCATAGCAACCCACATTGTGAATGTGACCCATACGCTATAGTAACCCACATTGTGAATGTGACCCATACGCCATAGCAACCCACATTGTGAATTTGACCCATACACCATAGCAACTCACATTGTGAATGTGACCCATACGCCATAACAACCCACATTGTGAATGTGAACCACACACCATATTAACCGATAACGTGAATTAAATGGAAAAAAGTGGATTAGCATATTTAATAAATGTATATGTTACTGGCAGGTTCTTAAGGTGCTATATACACTGGCCTGTGATAGTAGAAAATACAACTTAAAACTCCAAGGTACTAAAGAAATAGATTGTTAAACCCACCCATTTGAAAAAGGGTTCATCAGGTTCGCCGACCTAAGAAGGTTGCACAATAAACACAAGTAAACCCAGCAAGTGAAATTACAGAACAACTGAAAACACAACAATAAAACATTGATGTTGGAAGGTAGCTACTACCACCGCTGCTCAACGCATGCAGTTGCGTCTGTGGGTCTCACCAATGGCCCACTAGACAAACCACCCATGCAACAGAAAACCTTAGTAGATGACATGCCGTTATATTGAGACTACCTTATGGAAGCTTTGTAGCATGTCATCTATACAATTATATACCGCCTCTGGGTAGAAGGCTCCTTCAATAGGCATTGCACTAAGCCGAAGGCTGAAGTCTCCTTGATATGAAAGAAAGATAAGAAAAACCACCCACTGAACAAAGGAGGTAAAAGCTAATCGCTTGCAATTCTTGGGGTTCTCAAACAAACAAATTACCGCTGCTCAAAGATATATTCTTCTTCTGTGTTTGTTCTCAAACTCCTGTGGACTAGCAAAACGGAGCCCGGAGAACGGAATGCGTTGGGTTATAGTTTACAGCTTCGCCGCGATATCTGTGCATGTCCACCTGACACATCCGACTTAAGCAAGGAAAAAGATATAAAATTATTGCAGTTGATAGGACACTAAGTAATAGATACCACTACCGAAGTCGTATGTGTTGGAACATTGTAACGAATAAAGCGTCACCACATAGCATCTACATTCTATTGGAAATTTAGTAGAATTACCTACCTACAACAATATCATAAGGGAACCAGTGGGAGTTTGAGAACGAAACCCAAAGTCTTAACGCAAGCTATAGCGCACCTCTCTTATTCTAGTCTTAACGCAATCTATAGCGCAACTCTCTTACTCTAATCTTAACGTAAGCTATAGCCCAACTCTCTTATTCTAGTCTTAACGCAAGCTAAAGCCCAACTCTCTTATTCTAGTCTTAACGTAAGCTATAGCCCAACTCTCTTATTCTAGTCTTAACGTAAGCTATAGCGCAACTCTCTTATTCTAGTCTTAACGTAAGCTATAGCGCAATTATCTTATTCTAGTCTTAACGCAAGCTATAGCGCAAGTTTCTTGTTCTAGTCTTAACGCAAGCTATAGCGCAATTATCTTGTTCTAGTCTTAACGTAAGCTATAGCGCAATTATCTTATTCTAGTCTTAACGCAAGCTATAGCGCAAGTTTCTTGTTCTAGTCTTAACGCAAGCTATAGCGCAATTATCTTGTTCTAGTCTTAACGTAAGCTATAGCCCAACTCTCTTATTCTAGTCTTAACGCAAGCTATAGCGCAAGTTTCTTGTTCTAGTCTTAACGCAAGCTATAGCGCAATTTTCTTGTTCTTCTTCTTTGTACTCTGCGCTCATTCTTAAACTCCTACAGATTCCCGGACAGTAGTCCGAGAAACAGAATTCGTGTGCTTGGTTTACAGCCTAGCTGCTCCTTTCGTACGGACACATCCTTCAGCACGACATCTGGGTCAGTTTGAATCTTTCTTGAATGGGACAGCCAATTGCACCCTAAAACCTCCCTAGTCGACTCCTACGACATGTCTGGTTAGTAGTAACAGTATTGCTATTCTTGGTCCCAGCAACACATGTGTAACCTCTTGTTCTATTTCATGAAATGTAATTATAATTGTACTTAAGGCAATTGGGGCATCTTCTACTACCCCGATTAAAAATTAAAACACTGGGCAAAGGGAACATTACTTTTTTATATGACAAATCTACATTTCTCATCTAAATCAACTTTCTTTCCTGTAAAACGTATTTTTGTCCCGGAATTGAAAGAAGAGTGGAACAGAAAACTATTTATTATTTACTAGAATACGTTCTAATGTCTTCCTACGTCTGTCACCTGGTACACTAAGCTGATTGTGATTGGTTGATAATTTCAACATCATTAGCAACCACATTTCTAACCTTTTTCTGTCTGCTTGCGTTACGTCTTTCATTTGTTTTTATATTTAATAGCATTTTTTTTTAGATTTCAGAAGTCATGTTGTGTTGTATGTTTTTTTATGATTTACGCAATAGTTTGTTTTCGTGGATGCACGGAATTTGTCAATATGTGGCTGCACACCATTTTTAAGTTGTGGCTGCACACCATTTTTAAGTTGTGGCTGCACACCATTTTTAAGTGTGTGGTTGCACGATATTATTAAGCTTGTTGCTGCATACCAAATTTAGGTTTATGGTTGCATGCCATTATTAGGTTTGTGGCTGCATACCATTTTTAGGTTTGTGGCTGCACACTATTTTAACTTTTGGCTGCAAACCATTTTTAGGTAGTGGCTGTACACCATTTTTAACTTTGTGGTTGCACGCTATTTTTAACTTTGTGGTTGCACGCCATTTTTAGGTTTGTCGCTGCATTCTATTTTTAAGTTTGTGGCTGCGCACCATTTTTAAAATTGTGGTTGTGCATCATTTTTCTATTTGCTACTGCGCACCAATTTTCAGCTTTAATTTTAATACGTGAACTAGTTCTCTGCTGGTATACTATAGTAAGGGAACTAGTTCTCTGCTGGTATACTATAGTAAGGGAACTAGTTCTCTGCTGGTATACTATAGTAAGTGAACTAGTTCTCTGCTGGTATACTATAGTAAGGGAACTAGTTCTCTGCTGGTATACTATAGTACGGGAACTAGTTCTCTGCTGGTATACTATAGTACGGGAACTAGTTTTCTCCTGTATACTATAGTACGGGAACTAGTTCTCTGCTGGTATACTATAGTACGGGAACTAGTTTTCTCCTGGTACACTATAGTACGGGAACTAGTTCTCTCCTGGTATACTATAGTAAGTGAACTAGTTCTCTGCTGGTATACTATAGTACGGGAACTAGTTCTCTCCTGGTATACTATAGTAAGTGAACTAGTTCTCTGCTGGTATACTATAGTACGGGAACTAGTTCTCTGCTGGTCTACTATAGTACGGGAACTAGTTCTCTGCTGGTATACTATAGTACGGGAACTAGTTCTCTCCTGGTATACTATAGTACGGGAACTAGTTCTCTGCTGGTATACTATAGTACGAGAACTAGTTCTCTGCTGGTCTACTATAGAACGGGAACTAGTTCTCTGCTGGTCTACTATAGAACGGGAACTAGTTCTCTGCTGGTCTACTATAGAACGGGAACTAGTTCTCTGCTGGTCTACTATAGTACGGGAACTAGTTCTCTCCTGGTATACTATAGAACGGGAACTAGTTCTCTGCTGGTCTACTATAGAACGGGAACTAGTTCTCTGCTAGTATACTATAGTACGGGAACTAGTTCTCTGCTGGTCTACTATAGTACGGGAACTAGTTCTCTGCTGGTATACTATAGTACGGGAACTAGTTCTCTCCTGGTATACTTCTTATTCTTCAGCGTTCATTCTCAAATTCCCCCTGGATTTCTCTTGTAACAGGACAATGGTACTACAAGATTTCCAGTTGGATGTAGTCCAGAGAATGGAAATGCGTTGTGTTGCCGTTTTATTTGCGCCAATGGCCCAACACATCCGTCTTCGGCGAGTCCTGGTATACTATAGTACGGGAACTAGTTCTCTGCTAGCATACCAACGATAAAGTTACAGACGTCCGCCGTTCAGTGAAAATGGTAACAATACTGACCGTACTAGTTACACAGTCGAAGTCAGATTGTTCGGGTAATTGTCGCAAATAAAAAGTCGAGACAAGTCATTTTCATTCTTTGGTCTACATCCTGCCGAAATTCTAGTGTGACTAGTCTGCTACAAGAAAGATCCACAGATAGTTTCTGAAAGTATGTACAAAAAAATGTTTCAAAGAGAGAAAAGGATGTGTCATTTAAGATAACAATTGAACTAAAGCATAAAAACAGAGGATTTGACAGCAAACAGTACCGCAGAAGACAGATGTGTCGGGTCATTGTCGCAATTAAAAAGGCGACACAACGCATTACCATTCTCTGGACGACATCCTACTAGAAATCTAGTAGGACCATGGTCCTGCCACAAGAGAGATCCAGCAGGAGTTTGAGAATGAACGCTGAAGACGAAGAATACCGCATATATTGAACTTTTACGTAGCTATGATTCTAAAACTAAAACCAGAATGTGTTCACACGAGTAGATAGAATAATCACTTTTATTTGAATTTATCAGCATCATGTTAAAGAATTATTGTCCGAAACGTCACTTTTCTGTATTTTAAAAAAAAATTCATGTGTTATTGATATTTTTATTGCTCATTGGTGAAAGTGTATCTTGATTTTCTAGCATCTCCAATCACTTTATTTTTTTTTATTTTCATAAATTATTTTAGTGTTATTGAACATCGCGGGTATAGCTTCTTCTTTGTACAAAAAAAAACACAAATCAATTAAAAATAACAACGAAATATAACTAAAGCACACAAACACTATGACAGTTTCCAAATAAATATTTCTACTTCTCCATTAGTACATTTTCAATGTCAGTGGTGGGTGTCAAACAGACGTGAGAGTTGTCGCTCCGCTAATCTGGTCAACAGTGCCACCAGAAGGTGTTACGATACACAACGACATGGTTTTTTTTCTATCTCTACTCATATTCGTCCGTTTTACCACATATGTTTGCTACTAGAACAATCTCAAGGAGTGGGGCTCTCAACCGTTTTTGATACAAACGGTATAAGAATGAGCTATGTGTCAATAGAACACAAGTGATACTAGTCTGAGTGAGAACCAGATCTAGGAGTGGGGTATTATCTAGTCTGAGAACCAGATCTAGGAGTCGGGTATTATCTAGTCTGAGAACCAAATCTAGGAGTGGGGTATTATCTAGTCTGAGAACCAGATCTAGAAGTGGGGTATTGTCTGAGAACCAGGTCTAGGAGTGGGGTATTATCTATTATGAGAACAAGATCTAGGAGTGGGGTATTATTTAGTCTGAGAACAAGATCTAGGAGTGGGGTATTATTTAGTCTGAGAACCAGATCTAGGAGTGGGGTATTATCTAGTCTGAGAACCAGATCTAGGAGTGGGGTATTATCTAGTCTGAGAACCAGATCTAGGAGTGGGGTATTATCTAGTCTGAGAACCAGATCTAGGAGTGGGGTATTATCTAGTCTGAGAACCAGATCTAGGAGTGGGGTATTATCTAGTCTGAGAACCAGATCTAAGAGTGGGGTATTATCTAGTCTGAGAACCAGATCTAGGAGTGGGGTATTATCTAGTCTGAGAACCAGATCTAGGAGTGGGGTATTATCTAGTCTGAGAACCAGATCTAGGAGTGGGGTATTGTCTAGTCTGAGAACCAGATCTAGGAGTGGGGTATTATCTAGTCTGAGAACCAGATCTAGGAGTAGGGTATTATCTAGTCTGAAAACCAGATCTAGGAGTGGGGTATTATCTAGTCTGAGAACCAGATCTAGGAGTCGGGTATTATCTAGTCTGAGAACCAGATCTAGGAGTGGGGTATTATCTAGTCTGAGAACCAGATCTAGGAGTGGGGTATTATCTAGTCTGAGAACCAGATCTAGGAGTGGGGTATTGTCTAGTCTGAGAACCAGATCTAGGAGTGGGGTATTATCTAGTCTGAGAACCAGATCTAGGAGTGGGGTATTGTCTAGTCTGAGAACCAGATCTAGGAGTGGGGTATTATCTAGTCTGAGAACCAGATCTAGGAGTAGGGTATTATCTAGTCTGAGAACCAGATCTAGGAGTGGGGTATTATCTAGTCTGAGAACCAGATCTAGGAGTGGGTAATCTAGTCTGAGAACCAGATCTAGGAGTGGGGTATTATCTAGTCTGAGAACCAGATCTAGGAGTGGGGTATTATCTAGTCTGAGAACATATCTAGGAGTGGGGTATTATCTAGTCTGAGAACCAGATCTAGGAGTGGGGTATTATCTAGTCTGAGAACATATCTAGGAGTGGGGTATTATCTAGTCTGAGAACCAGATCTAGGAGTGGGGTATTGTCTGAGAACCAGGTCTAGGAGTGGGGTATTGTCTGAGAACCAGATCTAGGAGTGGGGTATTATCTAGCTGAGAACCAGATATAGGAGTGGGGTAGTGTCTGAGAACCAGATCACACGAGCTGAGAGTAGGTTACTGACATACTAACCCCTCTGTCACTGACACCAACATTAGACATGCCGTAACACAATTCATTGACCGAAAATTGTGAGAATATATTACAGAAATGAAAAGAACTAATCTCTGGTCACCTTGAGGAGAAAAATCAAATGGCGCTCCTTAACGGTCATTTGATTCGGATCTATTAAGTTTAATGTCGGGTTAAACCAGGTGTAGTCGTAAAAATGTGGCTTTGGTTTTTCAGATAACAAGCAACTGCTGGAAGATTTCGTTCTCTATACCTGGTTTGACACCTTGGTCAGATCTGAACTATTCTAACAGAATAGTAGGAAAGAACCGAGTTTTTAGATATTGTTTACAAGAGAAAGTTTAGTCTTGTTCATTTTTAA
This sequence comes from Meghimatium bilineatum, assembly GCA_034231615.1. Lineage (NCBI taxonomy): Eukaryota > Metazoa > Mollusca > Gastropoda > Stylommatophora > Philomycidae > Meghimatium > Meghimatium bilineatum. The sequence goes on from CM067309.1 coordinate 32,181,635, forward strand.
AAAAAATTAATTGTGTGTGTGTGTTCGCCCGCGCGAAAATAAGTCAATCAGGAATCTACTTCCTTTGCTACTTTCTCAAACTCCTGTAGATTAGCAGGGTGTAGTCTTGAGTTATAAATGAGATTCTTGGACAAGAAATGAACAAGAAATTTGTAAATTAGAAGTAGCAGAGATGTGGTTCTACAGAAGAATGCTGAGAATAGCATAGACTGCCAGAACAACTAATATGGAGGTGTTGAAAGAGTCAAATGAGAAACGGAGCTTAGTCAATAATATAAGAAAACGACAATCTTCAATTTGTGACCACGTTATGAGACAAGGAGGTTTGGAGAACATAGTCACAACAGACAAGATTGAGGGTAACAGAGATAGAGGGCAACAACGTGAGAAAATATTAGACTGTGTCTCCTGTTCATTACTAGAGTACAGTATACATACTGGCTGCATGTGTCCCCTGCTCATTACTAGGGTGCAGTGTACATACTGGCTGCATGTGTCCCCTGTTCATTACTAGGGTACAGTGTACATACTGGCTGCATGTACCATCTGTTCATTACTAGGGTACAGTGTACATACTAGCTGCATTTGCCACCTGTTCATTACTAGGGTACAGTGTACATACTGGCTGCATGTACCATCTGTTCATTACTAGGGTACAGTGTACATACTGGCTGCATGTGTCACCTGTTCATTACTAGGGTACAGTGTACATACTAGCTGCATGTGTCCCCTGTTCATTACTAGGGTACAGTGTACATACTAGCTGCATGTGTCCCCTGTTCATTACTAGGGTACAGTGTGCATACTGGCTGCTTGAGTCACCTGTTCATTACTAGGGCACAGTGTACATACTAGCTGCATGTGTCCCCTGTTCATTACTAGGGTACAGTGTACATACTGGCTGCATGTACGCTCTGTTCATTACTAGGGTACAGTGTACATACTGGCTGCATGTGTCACCTGTTCATTACTAGGGTACAGTGTACATACTAGCTGAATGTGCCCCCTGCTCATTACTAGGGCACAGTGTACATACTGGCTGCATGTGTCACCTGTTCATTACTAGGGTACAGTGTACATACTAGCTGAATGTGCCCCCTGCTCATTACTAGGGTACAGTGTACATACTGGCTGCATGTGTCACCTGTTCATTACTAGGGCACAGTGTACATACTAGCTGCATGTGTCCCCTGTTCATTACTAGGGTACAGTGTACATACTGGCTGCATGTACGCTCTGTTCATTACTAGGGTACGGTGTACATACTGGCTGCATGTGTCACCTGTTCATTACTAGGGTACAGTGTACATACTAGCTGAATGTGCCCCCTGCTCATTACTAGGGCACAGTGTACATACTGGCTGCTTTTGTCATCTGTTCATTACTGTTGTTCGTCCATCACAAGTGATGATGACCATTTGTTACATCCACTTTTGAAAATTCAGAGTTATGTTCTTGATTTTGAGTTCGTAGATGGCTAATGAGCTCTATTCGAGCTGTAAATGTCCTTGGACAGTTTGGGCATGGGATGACCACTGTAGACGGATCTTGGTATATCCTTGACTTTCTAGCTACTCTCCGCTGTTGAGCTGCTGCATTTCTTCTCTTTTCACAAGATGATGCGCTTTTGTTTTATTGTAGAACGCCATGTAGATCTATTTTGTACCTGTTCTTCCCATCTATAGTGTTCGTTTCAAACGATATTAAGAACTACAGCAGTGTTTCTCAACGTGTGGTCCACGCACCACAGAGAGAGAATTTGATGGTTGGTTGGTTGGTTGCTGATCCAGCGGTCCATGGGCTCATGCCCCTTGACCCAATGCCATTGTGTGATATATGCATGTGTTTGTGAGTTGTTGTTTTGTTCCATATAATGTGTTCCATTTATCTGGCCCTGGAGGGAGAAGCATTTTCCTGATGTCATCCAGCGCTGGACATTCAAAAAGGTGGTGGTCAACAGTTTCATATGGATGAGTGCACAGCCGGCACCCTGGATTGTGTTGTGGTTGTATTCTGTTCAGGTGATTGTTAAGCTGTGCATGTTGTGTGCACAGTCGGAATATGATACTCTGGTCTTTTCTTTCCAGGAGGTTGATATTGTCTTTAGGATTTGGGCTGGTCATATATTTATAGATTTCCCTCCCAGTTTTTCCCATGGCCCATCTGTTCATCCAATTTTCTTTGTTCACAGATTTCAGAATCATTTTAACTGTGTGCATTGCTGTTTCTGTATAAGGCTGTTCTTGTTGTGCTCCCCTCTTTGCTAGTCTGTCTGCCTTATCATTACCAGGTGTGTTTGAGTGGCCAGGAATCCACTGCATAACAATGTTGACATCATAAGATGTGAGCAGCTGGTTTGCATGGTGGTATATTTCAGCTAGCTCGGGTTTACAATGTCCATCACATTCCAATGCTTGGAGAGCAGACATAGAGTCTGTAAAAATAACAATGTTTTGGACTTTTGAAGGCATCAAATATGGTCTTCAGGTGGTACAAGGCAATTTCTAGTGCTGTTATTTCAGCTTCATAGTTAGAACATATCTCCCCACAGGCATCAAACAACTCATCAGATGTTTTGTCTGGATATTCTATATAGACACCATAACCTGCTTTGATGATGGCTTTGAAGGCAGACTCATCAGTATAGACATGAATCCATTGTTCTGGGTAGGTGTCTATTGTTTTCTGTGTTGCTTTCATAAGACTTACTGGGTCAGAACGTTTCGTTGCATTATCTCTTAACTGTGTTTTGATTTCTGGCAATTTAAAGCCTCCGTGTGGTGGTAAACATTTTTCTACTCTTTGCAGTCTTTGTCTCTTGTCTGGAAGGTGGTAGCTGTCTTTTATTTCATTGACATAGCTCAGGACTGACTTTTGTTTTATTCTGTGGTTTGGTTCCCAGTTTTCTACAAGTTGTTTATTTGGGTGGTCTTTGTTCATTCTTTTGCTTCTTTCATAAGTCTCTATTGCAGCCATATCTCTCCGCATCTCAAGGGGTTCTACATTCGTATGTATTTCACATGCAGCCGTCGGTGTAGATCTCATTGCTCCACTAATAAGACGTAGGGCATTATTCTGCACTCTGTCTAGGGATCCTACATTTGTTGTAGAACATGTTGTGAGGAGTGCACAGTTGTATTCTAAAGCAGAACGTATGTAACCAAGGTATAGTCCTCTAAGGGTATCCTTGTCTGATCCCCAAGGTATAGTCCTCTAAGGGTATCCTTGTCTGATCCCCAAGGTATAGTCCTCTAAGGGTATCCTTGTCTGATCCCCAAGGTATAGTCCTCTAAGGGTATCCTTGTCTGATCCCCAAGATGTGCCAGTGAGTCTTTTCAGTAGTTGTAACCGTTTAAGTGCTTTATTTTTGATATTTTCTACATGCTTCTTGAGGGTGAGCTGCCGATCAAGCGTGATTCCAAGATATGTGGGGTGTTCTTCTCTTGGCAATTTCTGTGTATCCAACCATAGACTGATATTTTCTTTGGCTACTTTATGACTCTTGGTAAAGATGGTATAGACAGTTTTCTCACAGTTTATTTTTAGCTTTCATGTTTGACAGTATTCATGTAGTCTTTTTAAATCTCCATTTAGTTTTTTGGCAGCACTTTCAACATTCTCATGGCTCTGTCATATTGTTAAGTCATCAGCATAGAGGGCTTTTTCAGCTTTGATATGTTTGGTAAGGTCATTGATGTAGATTAGAAAGAGGGTGCAGCTTAAAGCAGAACCATGTGGTAAGCCTTCCTCTAGAACTTCTTTAGATGAAATTGCATCATTTATCTTTGTCTGGATTGTTCTGTCAATGAGGAAGTATTTTATCCAGTTGTATAGCTTTCCACTAATTCCCATCTCAATCCTCTTCATCAAAAGACCCTTTCTCCATACTCGATCATAAGCCTGTTGTGTGTTTGTTTTCCTGGAATCCATCATGGATTTTCTGTGTCCACCTAAATAGTTGGTCTTCTGTGCAACTGCCTTTTCTGAAGCCAGCCTGTTCATGGCAGAGGATGTTTGAGCTCTCGAGGAACCAGTAAAGTCGTGTGTTAACCATTCTTTCTGCTAATTTCCCAAGACATGATGTTAGGGATATGGGGCGGTAGCTTTTGGGTTCATCTGGAGGTTTGTTACTTTTCAGGATGGGAAAGATGTGGACATTTCTCCAATGTTTAGGCAGTTTTCCATTTCTCCAGGTCATATTTATTAGTGTAAGGAGTAATTCTTTCCCTGATGTGCTCATGTGTGTTAACATTTCATTATAAATTTTATCTGGTCCAGGAGACTTTCTTGGCTTTAGTTTCTTCAGCCCTTGTAGGAGTTCCTGCATACTGAAGTCATCATCAAATATGGTTGAGCCAGAGGTTTGGACTTTTTCTTGCTGCTTCAGTAGGTACAGACGCTTCTTGTCAGCCTCGGACAGCTTCCCTACTCTGTTCACACTGGCAAAAAAGTGGTTAAAGTGTTCTGCCTTTTTCTGATCTGTGGTGATTGTTCTGTTTCCATCTATCACAGGTTTATCGTTTGTTCTTCTTCTTTTCCCAGACAAATTATTGATCAGCCCCCAAGCCTTTCTGCCATTTTTCCTTAGATCTAAATTTGCGCATGTTTTTGCCCATTTATCATGTTTGGCCTTCTTCACTATTAGTTTTACTTTGGCACATGTTTTATTGTACAGGATTTTTGCTTCTTGTGAAGGTGAGATCTCAAGGGCTTCTCTTGCTTTTTTTCTATCGAGGATTCCAGCTTGCATTTCTTTGTTGTAGAATGGTTTGTATGATTTCCTACTGCCCCTTGGGATGCTTTGTGATGCTGAATTGAGGATAGCTTTTGTCACCTCTGCAGTAAATGTTTCTATGTAATTGCTTTTAATTTTACCTAGCAGGAAATTAGATGTTTCTTGGAATAGTTTCCAATCTGCCTTGCCAAAATTCCAGCGAGTTTTCTGTTTGAAATATGCTTTGTTGGGTGTAGTTATGGTGGTGAGGATTGGTCTGTGGTCACTTCCAATGTCATCAAGTATTTCTAGGGAGCAAGCGTCTATTATATCAGATGAACAGATAGTCAAGTCAGGTCGACTGAGAGATAGATGGCTCCGGTGCAAAAGTGTTGGTACAGACTTTGCATCTTGAAGGACAGACAGGTTTGTTGTTTCACAGAGTTCTTCTATATATCTTCCTGTCTTATTGTGGTTATGGTAACCCCAATGGGGTGAGTGACCATTAAAGTCACCAGCAAGTATTGTTTTGATAAATTGTGTTGTATGGATTTCAAGTAAATTGCATGTTGTCTGAGGTGGGCTGTATATGTTGTAGATTGTGTATTTTCCTCCAGTGTGCCAGATGGTCACCTTCTGCATGTCTGTGGGATTGGCTGTTAGTTGGGTGACTTGTCCCTGAATGTCATTCCTGATATAAGTAATTATGCCACGGCAGTTGGTACACTTACAGGCATAGCTGGTATATCCTGACAGATATGGGTCAGTGTCTTTGTGTATAGTCTCCTGTAAGAGGGCCACATGCATCTTATGAGCATGTAGTAAATTAGCGAGCTCTAGTGTTTTGTTTCTTATTCCACAGATGTTCAGTTGTAGAATATTAAGTGTAGACTTTGTTTTATGAAAATCTTGGCTCTGCTGGTTCTCCCTCCGAGGTTTTCTGGGTTTAATGTTTTGATGCTTGTACAGGTGTTGTTGCTGTGTTGTGTATTGTGCATGTCTGTGTTTGTGCTGATGTTTTGGATGCGTTCCAGTAGTTAATTTCTCAGACAGAGCAGCCTGGTTACCCACTGCCTGCCGCGGACC
>CM067309.1:32187534-32218709 GCA_034231615.1 Meghimatium bilineatum
TGCTTTTGATATGGCCAAGATATTGTAGTTTTTTTGGAAAGAACCATGCTGTTTAGCCAGTTTTCTTTTACATTCATTTCTCTCAGGATGGCTACATTGGTGATCTTTTTGGTCCATGGTACTCTGAGGATCTTGCTGTAACATTTTGTTTCAAATGCTGGTATTTTATTTTTCACTTTATTGGTAATGGTCCAGAATTAACACTCATATATAGCCAATGGGAATATGCACTCTCTTAGGAATGTTAGCGTTGTTGTTTTGCATTAGCTCAGCTATAATGTAGTGTTTTATTATTATAATGTAGTTTTAGTTATTAGTTCTATAATGTAGTGTTTTATCCATGAAATATAGTTTTGTCATTTAATGTTTAATCTAATGTTTTATTTATATTAATTTATATTGTAGTTTGTTGTATCTTAGGCCCCAATGTTATTTTTTTTATTCATGTTGTAATGTTATTTTTAATATACCGTTGCGTGTATTTTTTATATTATCCTGTAGTCTAATATAGTATTTATCCATAGCGTTTGATCCTTGAGGTCTCGGGTTCAACGGTTGGGACAGGATGTTTTTTTTTTTCGGAGGTAATCAAAATACTTCCTGCACATATCTCGGCGTCTGCACTGTTTCACAGGAAAACATTCAGTAACGAGAGTTACGTAGTTTTTAGTCATAAGGCCTATAAGACAAGTTACATATATCGCACTGACTTTCGCATATGAGTGGTCCTGGGTTCATTCCCCAGTTGAGGTGGAAATGTTTTTCAGATCGCAACGGCTTCCGGGTTGACCCAGCCGTAAATGGGTACCGGATTAATCCGGGAAGTAAAGACTGCGAGGGAGGGGAGATGGCTACCGCCCTCATTTGCAGAGCCTCTGAAATGTGAGATCGCTAACATCTCACACCCCAACGGCATTAATAAATGATATGGGTTACTTTACTTTTTCTATAAGAATAATGTAGTGTTTTATCAATGTATAATGTAGTTTATAGCGAAATAATGTAGTGTTTTATTCATATTCTAATGTCGCTTGTGTTTTGGCAAGACCCAAAATGGGAGCAATGAATAGTGACGATGTTACCTGCCAGACATATCGTAAGAAGTGTAGGGTCTCATTCTGTGTAGGGTCACAGCAATTCGGACGCAAAGCAAGAAATGATGTGCTAGACCAAAAGACGCGGACATCGCAGCTAATCTGTAAGCAATGACAAAGCATTCCGCTCTCATGAATACATTCTGTTAGTCTACACAAGTTTGAACATGTACGCAGAAAATTATATTATAGTGTAGTTTTACGTCATTATAGCTTAGGTTGGTTTTTTTGTGTGGTCATTATAGCTTAATGTTTTCCCCCCGTATTATGTTTCAAATAGACTTCAAGGTAGTCTATGTTTAAAAATAAACAAGGTTGAAAAACATGGAAAATAAATAAAATAGAAATGAAATTGCTAATGTTACGAACTTTTATTTTTCCGGTGGCAACATACGGCTGTGAAACATGGACCCTAAGTTAAAATAAAACAGCGGCAAAGAAGATCAACGCATTCGAGATGAAAAGCTACAGAACGATACTTATAATATCATGGAAGGAAAAAAAGAGAAACTCAGATATTATAAACACATTGAAGATTCCAGAGTGTTGATTACTAAGCACAATAACAAAAAGAAAACCACACCTGTTTGCTGATATAAAGAGACATAACTGTTTAGAAAGACAAATAATGGAGGAAGAGTACCTGGAAAAAGGAGAAAGATCAGACCAAGAAGACGATGGACTGACGACATTAAAGATAACATGAATACATCGTTGGAAATGCACACCGCATCGCCCAAGACAGCGAGAGGTTCAGAGAGTTCATTAGGAAGACAACGTTCTGGAAGGAATGATGTTCGTCCGTCGTGATCGACGATGACCAAAAACTCAACCATAATAATAATAACAATAAATAATAAAATAATAAAGTTAATAGTGCGTTTTTAAATGACTAGCAAGTCCAATGCGCGCACAAAATGTTCTTTTACAGAATTGACAACAATAGAAGGTATCTGTGTGAGGTTGAGATGTTTTTTCTTTTCTACGTGTCCGCTTCTGTCTTGCAGTTTCTTGTCTGAATTCTTCTGCCGCTAGTGCTCCCGTTCTAATGCTGTAACGCCATGCTGTTCTATCCTGAGCGAGGCTCTCCCAAGCGCCTACGTCAATGTTAAGATGTTTCAAGGATGACTTGAGCGTGTCTTTGAAACGCTTTTTCTGTCCACCAGCTTTTCGAAATCCTGCCTTGAGTTCTCCATAATATATTTGTTTTGGCAAACGCGAGTTCTCCATACGCACAAGATGGCCTGCCCAGCGTGCCTGCGCCTTCATAAGTATTGTGTGGATGCTTATTGAGGTTGATTTTTCCAAGATCTCGTAGTCTGGTACTTTGTCCCACCAATGGATGTTTAGTAATTTACGTAGGCAGGTAAGATGGAAATGATTTAACTTTCTTGCATGTCTAGCATACACTGTCCACGGTTTCGCAGGCGTATAGTAAGGTTGGTATAACAGCAGCATGATATACTTGTAGTTTGGTGGTTGTTCTTATACCTCTTCTGTCCCATACATTTTTGCGTAATCTGCCAAATACAGCACTAGCTTTTGCCAGTCTATTGTTAATTTCCACATCAATGTTGACATCGCGAGAGAGAGTGCTTCCAAGGTAAGTAAAATTGTCGACTACCTGCAGTTTTTCCTGATTGACGATGATGGAAGTAGCAGTATGTTGGCTATTTGATGTTGCTTGGTGCATGACTTCTGTTTTTTTTGGTGTTAATAGTGAGACCAAAGTTGTTGCAGGCCTTTGAGAAGCGGTCTATGGTGCTCTGCATGTTTACGACAGAGTCAGCATACAATGCACAGTCGTCAGCATAAAGTAATTCTCTAACAGTACTAGATTTAGTTTTCGTGTTTGCTTTTAGACGACGTAAATTGAAAAGACCACCATCCGTTCTGTAATTGATCATTATGCCTGCTGTTTCATTACTATGGTGTGTTTCCGTTAACATGGCTGTAAATAACAGGCTGAAAAGAGTAGGGGCCAGCACACATCCTGCTTTACACCATTTGTGACAGGGAATGCAGGAGATACTCCTCCGTCGCAGATAACACTAGCCATCATACCGTCATGAAATTGTCGTATCACAGTGACAAGTTTTGGGGGGCATCCGAACTTTGTAAGCACCTTCCACAGTCCTTCTCTGTTAACGGTATCGAATGCTTTAGTTAAGTCCACAAATGTTGCTAAGAGTTCACTATGTTGCTCTTGTGAGTTTTCCTGAATTTGTCGTGCAGAGAATATCATATCAACTGTACCACAACCTGCACGAAAACCGCACTGACTCTCTGGAGTAGCTCGTTTAGTAGAGAATTATTTAATCTGTTGAGTATGACACGAGCGAGAATTTTACCAGCTATTAGACAAAAGTGATATGCCCCTATGATTATCGCAAGACTGTTTGGTACCTTTGCATATGACACATAGACTACACAACACATAACATATATCTCTGAATTATTTTATACATTTTATTATATTTCTCAGTACGAATTATTTTATACGATATAACATATATCTCGGTGTCAATTATTTTATACGATATAATAACATATATCTCAGTATGAATTATTTTTATTATATATATATATATATATATATATATATATATATATATATATATATATAATATATATATATATATATATATATATATATCAGTATGGATTATTTTCTATCGCAAATAATCTCAGTAGTAATCTTTGAGCTGTGTAAGACTACTTCTCGTGGATGTATTTAGGTCTACTTTTTCAACATCTACTTCGAAACTCATTTTCCAAACGTGTATACAGTGTTCGCCCGGGTTATATGTACCTTTTCTGGTGAGGTACTCTCCTTTCAACGCGGACATCAGTCAAATTTGGTTATCATCGTCACGTGTTGTCTACGCAACGAAGGTTGGCTGTAACAGACCTCCAACATCCCGTCTCTTGTTTTGGTGGTGCATTCTCCTAAATTGTAACCTGTCCATCTTGTGATGTTACTCTCCCACTTGTATCTCTGCCTACCTCTTCCTCGCCTCCCTTCAAATTTACCTTCAAGTAAGATCTTCAACAAGATGTCAATGTCTTTTAATGAGTCCGAAATATTTTGTTTTGTTTTAATCTTTATTTCCTTTAGGTCTAAAATTTCTTTCTTCATGTTAAGTGTTGTTAGAGCCTCTTTGTTTTCTTATCCTTTTCTTACATGTTTCTACCTATTCTTCTATATATCCACCATCTCAAAGCCATCAATTATATCTTCTAATTGTTTGTTTATAGAGAGAACAAATTACAAACTATACACAATAAAAGACAATATAGTCAATAGGGCCTATAATAAATTGGTTATATGAGATCTTTACTGTCATCAAAAATGGTGGATGCCGCGGTTTTGGTAATCCAGTCACCCACACATCATTATAGGAATAGGTAATTATTTTTGTAAGTTACCACGAATGAATCCAGAACCAAGGAAACAATTAATGCATAATGCCCTAGTGACAACTCATAATGAATGTAACTCAAGATGGGTATACAAGATGGGTAGATGGGTGTACAGGATGGTAGATAGGTGTACAAAATGATCCAAACTCCATGCTCTGGTTTTTGAAAATAAAATATTATTTATATTAGCATCATCAAGAGCCGCCTCCGCATCGAAGAATAATTTTCTCATGTCATCGAGAGTACGTTTAGTCATTCCCATTCTCATTTTAACGCTTGTTTCATATCTGCCTATCATTTTAACGCTTGTTTCATATCTGCCTATCATTTTAACGCTTGTTTCATATCTGCCTATCATTTTAACGCTTGTTTCATATCTGCCTATCATTTTAACGCTTGTTTCATATCTGCCTATCATTTTAACGCTTGTTTCATATCTGCCTATCATTTTAACGCTTGTTTCATATCTGCCCATCATTTGTTAGTGTCTCGTGATCTTGGCAGTGAACTCCATGTTATAGTAATTATACTAAGCCTGTATCAATTCCGGTATATGTTTCTATCTTGACAATTGCAATTTTGTGTTCATTTATAAATGTAATGGGGTGTCTCAATCAGGACCGTAGATATATTCTCCCAAGTAAGCGGGGGACGAGGGGAGTGCACAACCTGAAAACAGTGTTATTCATGAGTCAATATTGATGAATTAATAAATATGAATTGACGTCAATATTAGCTGTTGCTTTTCAAATGTCTACGTGCACTTGATTCATTCATTCATTTTCCTTTTGCGCTGAAGTTAGCCCATAGGACAGAGGTCAGATCTCTCCAATTCTGTCTGTTCAAAGCTATTCTGTGTAGTTCTTGAATAGTATGAATATATATATATATATATATATATATATATATATAATATATATATATATATATATATATATATATATATATATATATCAAAACATCAATAAACAATATATTTAAAAAAACCATTAAATTGATAACTAAAGTTGAGTGTAAATTATAAAGTAGATAGTAAAGACAAAAATACAACAGATTTATTTTGCACAACGATCGTTGGTTGGCTAGTTGCTGATTCAGCGCTCCATGAGCCCATTCCCTGTCACTCAAATGTCAGAAAACAACTCACACCGCCAGAAAGATAGGTTTCTAACTATGCACAACACCGAGCCACTGCAGCCAAGATAAGGTTCACTGTGCTTATTCGGCACCAACACTTGCCCACTGGTTATGCCGAGCTTCTCGTAACCAAATGTTCAGGGTAAAATTCTTATCATGAGTCACTGTGCCCCTATGAGGGACCTCAGCAATTGGAAAATAGTGTAATCAGTCTCCCCTTCCTGAGTGCTACACCGGACATCTCTTGCTCCCTCCCAACCACAAAGAGTGATGCATATATACACATTTTTTTAAAATCATAAAAAACCTACCCAAAAAAACATAAAAAAGGATAATTGTATAGACATGCACCAAAGCTTCCATAAGGGATCCTCACTGTATTATCTACTAATGTTTTCTGTATATGGCTGGTTTGTCTAGTTGGTGGTTTGTTTAGTGGGTGGTACGTCTAGTTGGTGGTTTGTCTAGTGGGCCATTGGTGAAACCTACAGATGAGCTAATCGATAAATTAATTGATATAGCATAACCCCTACCACTTCCTTAACAAACACAGACAGCAACAGATATTTGGTGTTTCACTATTTTTTTCTGAAAATATTGCAATATAAAATTCATTCATTAAGTTTCTAAGAATTTTTCTTTACAATTTGGTTCTTTCATAACTGATAATGAGTTCATGGCCCGCTGGATCATCAACCAACCATAACTGATAATGAGTCCATGGCCCGCTGGATCATCAACCAACCATAACTGATATTCTATTCATCAAAAACAATTTACATAAAACAAACTAACAACATAAATATCTACATTTTAAGCATTAAAGCTATAAGATGGGCGTATAATATTGATGTACAAGATGATCATAAAGCGCAATTTCTACCTGATAGGTTTTCGGAAAATAGGCGGTGGTGAAATAGGTTTTCGGAATATAGGCGGTGGTGAAATAGGTTTTCGGAAAATAGGCGGTGGTGAAATAGGTTTTCGGAAAATAGGCGGTGGTGAAATAGGTTTTCGGAAAATAGGCGGTGGTGAAATAGGTTTTCGGAAAATAGGCGGTGGTGAAATAGGTTTTCGGAAAATAGGCGGTGGTGAAATAGGTTTTCGGAAAATAGGCGGCGGTGAAAGAAATATATGAACTTTAAATATTCTCATCAATTGGTAAGAGATGAAAGATTAATTTAAATAAGAAAGTTTTGGTCAATAAAGAGTAACTAAAAATCCAGAATAAAGTTGCTATTTTAGATGAATTTCACCATATTTAAGTTTGTTTTCCATTTTTGTATATACATTATATGAATTCTTTCAATTAGGTCATTTAAAAAAACAACCGAAAATTTAGTTTTAAACACATTCAACAGTCTGGCAACCCTGATTTGAAATTATGGCATGGGTAGAAAGTCAGTTGTAACGTTGGCACACAAGATTGCAGATATATTTTTGTGCAGATCAATGATGGTGCCTGACATCGCACGTGATGATGATGATAATATAATGATGTATACTAACGTTTATGATAAGTAAAGTATTACCAAGACCTTAGAACATAAGGGGTGTGGTTTAGAGTGTTCCCATAAGAGTCAAATCTGAATATGGCTTTTAGCACTAAGAACTTAACCAAAAGGTCTGTTAAAAAAACGTCAGATATCTTTAATAAAAAGGTATTCAAATTTCTCGTCATATATGGAATCACCATTACTGCTCAACCCAAGCATCAAGATGGAAGTCAAGAGACAGATGATAAACAGTATTTTTCTTCCAACACTGTGCTATCAATGCTAGACATGGGTGCTAACAGCAACTCAGCAGAGAAAACTTACAGGTAAGTTGAAATCCCTGAGAAAAACCGCGAGAGTGACCAAACTATAAGGTATAAGGTGAAATCCCTGAGAAAAGCCGCAAGAGTGACCAAACTAGACAAAATGAATGATGAAATCAGGAGAAGAATCGGTCGGTATAAGACCATGCACAGAATACACCGAGAAAAACAACAAATAAAATAGTTTGGACACCTTATGAAAATGAACCAAAATCAAATAACAACAAGAACATATAACAAAAGAAGATCCGAATACACGGCCAGAGGAAGACCTAGAGCAAGATTGGTAGATAACACCAAGACATCACTGAACAAATATGGATTCAACGCAGCCAAGGCGACACACCAGCAAGTGTGGATATTCTGACGATCATTCATTCACCTGGGGATAGTCAATAGACAATAAAATAAATAGGGGAATTTACACACGAAAACAGACGAATTACCCTTTTTTAAAGATAAAACCTCCTCCTTAAGGTAATCATATCTACGCCCCTGAGTATTGCACAGTCGAATTGAGATGTGTAGCGCTTTGTGAGCAAATAAAACGACAATATAGCTCATCCATTCACTGGGTTGCATGCATGCGGCTGATCATCTTTGACCATTGTCCTGTATAAGAAACATCTAGCGGGAATTGGGAACGAAAGTTAACAAAGTGTATTTGTCTCATTTAATTATTGGAATATATACTTTTATACGGGGTTTCAGAGACAGTATGTCTCTATTCTCATTCTTATGGTTCATGCCGTATGGTGTTGATCATGTCTTTTCAGAACCTTCTATTTTGTGTCCTGTCAACTTTTACGATACCGATGTTCTCCCATGCCACAATGCTAGGTTGTCAAGCATCTTCTCTCAAGGTCTTCCTCTACGTGTTTCAACTTGCTGTGTTACAATGTGTTACATTTTCCTCTTCTTATGACTTGTCAAAGAAATGTGGACAGTTTCTGTCTGATACCAGTAAGCAGATTTTTTTAAACACAAACTTTTATCAAGATGTCTTCATTACGATTTTTATCTGTCCATGATGTTCTTAACATTCTTCTATAAAACCACATCTCTGTTGGTTATATATATATATAAGCGTATCCTGTACGTGAAATTGCTATTAACCTATTGCTAGATTTTGGACAAACACATCCAAATGCAAGGCCAGTACAATGTTAACGATCTGCTGTCGAAACTCGAGAAGATTGGACCTAAGTCCATTTACAACTCTACCACAGAGCCTTGTCATATGACGTATTCTTTCCAGAACGATATCTTCCTTATGAATTTCCTGAAATCCCCGCGGTCTCTGGCAAGGTGTCCCGCTTCCTCTAGCGACACGTGCATGCATTCCTGAATATCTCTTGTCCAAAGACATCTTGTTCGGCCTCTAGTTCCTTCTTCCGCCCCATACAGCAATAATTTTTCCATACCATTGTGTCTCTTCACATGGCCGAAAAAACCTACCTTCTTAATATGGTGTTGAATACATTTAATAGCCATCCTTCTTCAACGTTAATTTTTCTTAGCACGTCTTGGTTCGTTTTTCTCGCTGCCCATACTACTCCCAGAACTCTTATATAAGGCTTCATCTTTAAAGCATCTATTCTCTTGGCTGTAGTTTTATTTATTATCCATTTTTCTCAGCCGCAGGTCGCCACTGGAAACACACATATTTATGATATACCATATCGTAAGGAACTAGTCAACATACGCAAATTTCAAACGAAAATTACAACACACACATTATACAATTCTTGACACTCTTGTAGTTTGCCGTTGTTTTCAGGAGGAACACCCGATCATATATCTATATACCACAGTACGGAGTGGTATTGAGTAATCAGAAGAGTGCTAACTATCTGGTAGTTTTATTATCAAATGATTGTCATAGCTTGGAGATTTGATACATGATGATAATAATGCGACGGGAAAGATTGTGACCATAAATGGTAGTCTTAAATCCTATGACCAAAGGATTAGTTTGGCGTCATGTAAACCCCGATGGATAGATAACAGGTGTTGAGACGTAGGTGTCGCCATGTCGAAGCTAGTTGGAAACTTAGCTTTCTCTATCTCTAGTTTATCTCTCCCGTTTCTTTCTTTCTCCAATATATATATGTGTGTATGTATGGCCTTGCGCGTTTTTCAGACGGTCATTTAACAATAAGAACAGCATTGA
The DNA here is from genome assembly GCA_034231615.1 of Meghimatium bilineatum. Classification (NCBI taxonomy): domain Eukaryota; kingdom Metazoa; phylum Mollusca; class Gastropoda; order Stylommatophora; family Philomycidae; genus Meghimatium; species Meghimatium bilineatum. The sequence goes on from CM067309.1 coordinate 32,197,181, forward strand.
ATATTTCCTCAAGCATGTGGACGTTTCAATTGATCATAACACAGAAACGGAAGATTTTATTGCTAAGCCCATGCGGTTTTTAATGAAGAAAGTGCCTTACACTAACTCCTCTCGATTCCGTTGATGAAGTCCAAGGGAAAGCCAAAGCCGACAAGCCTGGAATCAAGTAGAACGGCAGGAGATGCTAGAGTATAATTCAATGTTACCATCAACTGGCAAAACTTTTTCAAACCTTGTGTTCTATGTATGAATCCGTTGATGAATGTGTACAGTTTTATGGTTTCTTTATAGAAAAAAAAACAGTTTATTTTTATCAAATATTGTTGTCAAGTTTATTAGTAGCAAATGTTGTCAAGTTTTATCAAACGGATGGGTTCTGGTTCTCAAATCACACGTGCATTGCCCCGTCTCCCCCCCCCCACCACCCCCCAAGTTGTCAAAATTTGTCATCCACCCGCTTCTCTCCCAAAACTATTGTTGATGCAATTTATAGAGAACCCATTGTCCGGTTCTGTGGTAGAGAGCGAGTCTATAACCGCTAAAGTACCGGGTTCAAATTCCACCTCAGACAATTGTGCATGCAGATTGTTTAGAAAGAAATGACACGCTACCCAATGCGTTTATATTGCTTAAAAAATCACTACTGCGAAAATGGCTGGGTTGATGGTTACTTCCCTCGTCTTGTTTATATCTGTGATGCTTTGACTGATCGTGGAAAACTTACGTTTTGTTGATGAGCCGAGCTACCCGAGAGTAGCAAGGCTTTAAGAGGGAAGCAAAAAACATCAAAATTTGTCATGAATGTCGATAGAGACGACAGAGGGTGCTTGTGCGTGCGGGATTACCTGACCTATTTCATGCAGGGTAAATGTGAAGAAGTGTTGAAGTGTTGGGTTGGAAGCAGCGAACATCGAGGCCAGGAGGTAACTATGACGCAACACATTTCGTCCTCTGGACTATATCCTGCTAATCTGCAGAAATTTGAGAACTTCTGCGTTCGTTCTCAAACTCCTGCAGATTATCGGGATGTAGTCCTGAGAACGGAATGCGCTGTGTCATGGTTTACAGCATTGCTGCAATATTTACGCCTTTCGGCCTGACACATCCGACTTCAGCATGGCTTTCTGTCACTGGCCCTATATGGGATGGGACAGCCAATCCCATCCCATTCTTAGTCGCCTCTTACGACATGCATGGAAGGTAAACAGTATTGCTATGATTTGCTCCCCTCTCATGCCGCGGTCTTCACACGGGGATTTGAGAACAAAACAGATAAATATAAATAAGAATATGCTAGACTCACCTTCTTCCTTCATCCTCAAAACTTTGCGGATTAGCAGGATGTAGTCCGGAAAACGAATAAATGAGTTGTATCGTGGTTTACAGCTTAACTGCGATTTCTGTGCCTCTTGGTCTTTTCCACCGGAAGAGCAAGACTTTTGGTTGATTGACATACTGGATGGGACAGCCCTTCTCTTTCTTAATCCTACTTAATTGCCTCTTACAACATGCTTTTAAGATCTCGTACTATTCAGGACTTCCCCTTTCAAGCTCGACAACACAATGACAAAAATACATGCTGTTCAGGGCAACAAAATAATAAAATGAGGAACTTCTCCCACAATAGGTTCCGTTCCCACCTTTTTCTACAATAAAACGAATCAAGATTGAATGATTTTTGTTCCCCCCACATAAAGCCATCTAAAATAAATTGTTTATAAAAGATTCTCCCTCCCCCCTACCCCAAACCACAAATCCTTATCCACACATCGTCTGTATCATATTATCTTGTCAAGACATCCTTCTATATCTTTTACTGCATATGATCACACCAACTTGTGTCCTCTCCGAGGGTGCGGCTGGCCTACGCTTCATCTCCGTGTGTCCACAGATAAGTTATGTTAATGAATTGTTCAAAATCGTAATCTCAATCAAAACAAATAAAGTTCACTGAGAACAGCCGTCAGCCAGACCTGACTCCACGCCAAATGTGGCGACTATGACAAACATTTCCTCAGACTTGACCACTCAGATGTAACACGTATAATTTCAGGAAACACCTACGCGTTTTGTAGTTCTGGAATACAATTTTATTTGTATAAAAACCAAAGGAATTGTAGTGTCTAAACTTAGTGTTATCAACGTTCACGCTACGATTTTATATTCTAATTTGTGTTCAATTTCCAAGTGAGGTTTTGTGGAAAATTGATATTTAGAAAATAATTTGTGTGTTCAATTTCCAAGTGAGGTTTTGTGGAAAATTTCACTTTAGATATAAATATTATAATTTCTGTGTTCAATTTACAAGTGAGATTTTGTAAAATAAAATAAAATTGCTATTTAAACAAACATTCTACTTAATTTTGAATAATAATTTACAGACAAACTTTAATTAAAAAATCAGATTTGCAGTATAAATTACAACTAGACGTTTCATTTTAGTTTACACAATATTTATCACTAGAACTTACAATTTACATACTCACAAGTGAGATTTAATTTTCGCTGTTTACAAGAAGAATATAGTATTTCAATTTACAAATAATTTTAACAAAAGTGAGACTTAGTAGTTATATTGACATTCTGTGTTTCTAATAGTTAATAGTTACATTTACAATTGATATATCGAAATCCATTTATAGTGATTTATATTAATTTATTAGTGAGAGATATATTTTATTTTAATTTACAGTTTAATTTAAAGTGATACTTAAAAGTAAGACGATATTTTAGTTTACAAGTAATACTTGAGAGTAAGACTTCGTATTTTAGTTTACAAGTAATACTTGGTAGTCGAGTGTACAAGTGATACATCTTGGTTGAACTTGAAAGTGACAATCTCACGGCATGGATGACCATCAGCTGTGGAGTAACGTCTTCTCTGGATTACGTGCAGCACGTGAAGAGACATGTAGGTGATTTCATAACAATTGTGTCTTATTCTTTTAGACTATTACACCCGATTTATTGTCTCACACTTATTTTTGTTTTCTAAGCATTTCAGCTTGACTACATTATGTTGTAAGTTTATGACCAAGCTTAAACTAGACTGTTATGTTGTGAGATTATGACCAAGCTTAGACTAGACTGTTATGTTACAAGTTTATGACCAAGATAAGGCTAGACTGTGTTATGTTATAAGTTTATGACCACGCTTAGACTAGACTGTGTTATGTTGTGCGATTATGACCAAGCTAAGGCTAGAGTACATTATCAGATTATGACAAAGCTAGGACTCAACTACGTTATGTTGTGAGTTTGTGACAAAGCTAGGACTCGACTACGTTATGTTGTAAGTTTGCGACAAAGCTAGGGCTCGACTACGTTATGCTGTGAGTTTGCGACAAAGTTAGGGCTCGACTACGTTATGCTGTGAGTTTGCGACAAAGCTAGGGCTCGACTACGTTATGTTGTGAGTTTGTGATAAAGCTAGGGCTCGACTACGTTATTCTACAAGTTTGTGACATAGCTAGGACTCGACTACGTTATGCTGTGAGTTTGTGACAAAGCTAGGGCTCGACTACGTTATGCTATAAGTTTGTGACAAAGCTAGGGCTCGACTACGTTATGTTGTGAGTTTATGACAAAGCTAGGACTCGACTACGTTATGCTATAAGTTTGTGACAAAGCTAGGACCCGACTATATTATGCTATGAGTTTGTGACAAAGCTAGGACTTCACTACGTTATGCTATGAGTTTGTGACAAAGCTAGGACTTCACTACGTTATGCTATGAGTTTGTGACAAAGCTAGGACTCGACTATGTTATGCTGTGAGTTTAATAAGGATCCGACATTGGGAGTAGAGTGCGGTCAAGAGTTTGTACTGAATACTAGTGACCAGTGACATGAAATCATCTGTGCTTACCATACACTTGACAGTGCTGTAGAAGTTCCTCAAACCACACATTCACTGCCAGAGAATGATAGCCAGGCATAGACATACTTATTATCAATAGATTTATTAAAATGTAGTTTCTCTGACAGTTTCTCGCTGCGTGTGAAAAATTATGTCTGCTTATTCGCGATTGGTAACATTTATTTTGAAATCATGATGCATTCTTCAGTTTCCTTATATCTTGCCTGTTAATTTTGTTATCAACAAGAGAGCGAAGCGAAACATACAAATACATGTAGAGATTCTACAACATCTTGTACATATAACAGTTATATATGTAGAAATTTTACAACATATTGTACACATAATAGATGATGGTAGATGTGAAATAGTTTCAAATAATAGTCTCAAACAATTCACAAACTAAAAATTAGAATTATACAATGCTGTATCTTTTCTATATTGATTTATGGCTCAGAAACATGGAAAATGCACAGACAAGATGACAGTATGTATGCCTTTATGTTGATATTTAGAAGAAGAAGAACTTCATGGAAAGAGAAGAAATTTTATATAGTTCAGACCAAAGTGTATATCGAAAAAGAACAAATAAAGAAAATGACAAGACCACGGCAAGAAGTAGATTATGGAGGTGCGTTGCAACCAATATTCGTTGTGTAGGAGCACTGCAATCTATCTTCGTTGCGTGGGTTCGTTGCAACGTCTTGTTTAATCTGCAAACGATCCAACTTCAACAAACGCTTTTCAATATTTATTACTGGTACAACATGGAATAGAGTAATGCAGTTTTGCTAATCACTAGTGGCACACATAAATTAACGTTTCGACCGTAAGACTTTTATCAAGAACACAATATGACATACGAGTAAGAAACGGCACTGTCCGCGGGCACATAGAATGTGGTCGTTTGTGCTGCTTATTTTCCTGTATAGATAGATAGATAGATAGATAGATAGATAGATAGATAGATAGATAGATAGATAGATAGATAGATAGATAGAAAGATAGATAGATAGAAAGATAGATATAAAGAAAGATAGACCAGAGAACGGAAATGCGTTGGTGTCGCAATTTTTTTTGCTGCAATGTCCTGAACACATCCGATTTCGATGATAGATAATTAATCTGAATTTTAATTTTCACCGAATTAGATTGTTTATGAATGTATATTCATTCATTCATTTTCCCTTTGCGCTGAAGTTAGCGCATAGGGCAGAGGTCAGATCTCTCCAATTCTGTCTGCTCAAAGCTATTCTGTGCAGTTCTTGAATAGTATGAATATTGGTTGTTTTACTTTCTCTAAGTATTGTTCTTCTGAGTGTTTCTTTTGGTCTACCCCTTGCTCTTTTGCCTGTAGGTATCCATTCAAGAGATTGCTGGTGTATTCTGTTGGTGTCTGCGCGTAGGACATGCCCGATGGTAGGACCAACGGCGTTTCTGATAACATCTGTGATGAAATTTTGATGTGTCTCTTCTCTGATTTTATCATTCGATTTCAATTCACTCCAATGGGTGTTAGTTATCCTACGAAGACATTTGTTCTCGAAACTCATTAATTTCTTTTCTGAAGATAAAGAGCTTTTCCAGCTCTCACATCCATATGATAGCACCGGAATAACGCAGGAATTAAATAAGCGCATTTTTGACTTTGACTTCCAGATATTAGACAGTTGTTAAATGCACTTGATGCTAGGACAATGCGAGTTGTAATTTCTGTCATGACATCACCGTCGAGTGTTAATTTGCTTCCTAGATCGAATAATTTGTATACATTTTCAAGTCGTTGTCCATTTAAAGTAATTTTGTTAGGTGAATTGGTGAAGTCCATAATTTTTGTTTTTGATGAATTGATCAGCTATTCAATCCTCTCCCTGCAACACCTGAACTGGTAAAATGCAGTATTGACAGTATTATCCTGCGATGAGTTTTAATCTATCAGTTTTTATTTGTGCATCTTGATGGTTTTCACTCAATAGTGCAAGATCATCGGCAAAATCCAGGTCTTCTAATGTTGTTTTATTTATCTATTTGATTCCTAAATTTGTGTTGGATGTGTTTTTTCGCATAGCCCAGTATATGCATATATATGAATGTCTATGCTTCTCTTAAAACGGAATTAGATATTTGTTGATTTTAATGGTTTCAATGGTTACACTGATCCGGATGTTTCTTTTTCAACAGGCCAGGCCAGCATGTACGAGGAGGACCTGCTTACACAAAGAGCTCGTGCCTTTCCTCTGTCTCACGGGCTTATGCCAACACCGCAGTTCTCTCCATTTGCTTTTTCTATGCATCATGATCCCATGTCACTAGCTGGTAAGTTTCCTGTTTTATATTTTTGCATGTTTGCTATGTCACTAGCTGGTACAGTTCCTGTTTTATGTTTGCTATGTCACTAGCTAGTAAGTTTCCTGTTTTATATTCTTGCATGTTTGCTATGTCACTAGCTGGTACAGTTCCTGTTTTATGTTCTTGCATGTTTGCTGTCACTAGCTGGTACAGTTCCTGTTTTATATTCTTGCATGTTTGCTATGTCACTAGCTGGTACAGTTCCTGTTTTATGTTTGCTATGTCACTAGCTGGTACAGTTCCTGTTTTATGTTTGCTATGTCACTAGCTGGTACAGTTCCTGTGTTTTATGTTTGCTATGTCACTAGCTGGTACAGTTCCTGTTTTATGTTTGCTATGTCACTAGCTGGTACAGTTCCTGTTTTATGTTTGCTATGTCACTAGCTGGTACAGTTCCTGTTTTATGTTTGCTATGTCACTAGCTGGTACAGTTCCTGTTTTATGTTTGCTATGTCACTAGCTGGTAAGTTCCCTGTTTTATGTTTGCTATGTCACTAGCTGGTACAGTTCCTGTTTTATGTTTGCTATGTCACTAGCTGGTACAGTTCCTGTTTTATGATTGCTATGTCACTTGCTGGTAAGTTTCCTGTTTTATGTTTGCTATGTCACTAGCTGGTAAGTTTCCTGTTTTATATTCGTGCATGTTTGCTATGTCACTAGCTGGTACAGTTCCTGTTTTATGTTTGCTATGTCACTAGCTGGTACAGTTCCTGTTTTATGTTTGCTATGTCACTAGCTGGTACAGTTCCTGTTTTATGTTTGCTATGTCACTAGCTGGTACAGTTCCTGTTTTATGTTTGCTATATCACTAGCTGGTACAGTTCCTGTTTTATGTTTGCTATGTCACTAGCTGGTACAGTTCCTGTTTTATGTTCTTGCATGTTTGCTATGTCACTAGCTGGTACAGTTCCTGTTTTATGTTTGCTATATCACTAGCTGGTACAGTTCCTGTTTTATGTTTGCTATGTCACTAGCTGGTACAGTTCCTGTTTTATGTTCTTGCATGTTTGCTATGTCACTAGTTGGTACAGTTCCTGTTTTATGTTCTTGCATGTTTGCTATGTCACTAGTTGGTACGGTTCCTGTTTTATGTTCTACTTGCATGTTTGCTGCATGGATACACACTTTTTTAATGGATTTTTCTCTCTTTTATTTGTCCAGTTTTTCTTCGTGAATATAACTTTATCTGTTTTATTTATCCAGTTTTTCTATGTAAACAACTTATGTTTCATTTATTCAGTTTTTCGTTGTGAATAAACGTATCTGTTTCATTTATCCAGTTTTTCTTCGTAAATATAACTATAATTTATCATATAATAATGAAAAAGATAAATATAACTTATTGTTTCATTTAATCAAACAAATATTCTCAAAAAACTTGTACCATGTTTCATCACAAAATTTTCCTTTAGCCCAGAGGTGGCCAAAGCATTGAGACACGCGTTATTGGTGGCGTATTGCATGATTATAAATGGTGCATTGCACACAAATACTGATAATCAAACAATACATAGTCATACAAAATGTATTAACTATTTAATCAATGTTACGAAATTTAAAAAAAAAAAATTATTCAAGCTACTTCTGCGTTGCATCTTCTGTGGTCATGCTATGTTATCAGGTCTGTCGTCAAGACGAAGTCCTTTGTCTTTTCCAGGTCATAGCGGCTGCCACATAGATTTTGCCTCAAATCTGTATCCTCAGACCGGGTCTTCTGTCTCTGCTCTTTGTATATTGGGCAATCCTGAAGTAAAACTATTCAATGAATTATAATTTCTCTCCCTAACCCTTTTTATTACTTATTATATTTTCTTGTTTTAGTTTCAAAATGAAGACCAAATAATTTATAGAAAATCACGGGAATTGTGTTGTCAACGGCAGAAGTTGCAATATTAGTACCTCTGTATTTGAGTGCGGGGTAGGAAATGTAGTTCAGACTCAATCCGCAACATCCCAAACACAAGTGCATTATACGTTAGGTAAATGTCACTTTACAATTATGTCTATATAAGTATTTCAAAGAACATAATGTGGGTATATGTGTCGATTGCTATATGTATCGATTAGCGAATTGTAAACAGTAATGAACTAAACTGACCACGCCTGATTGAGCCAAAAGTTATTTGTTTGTTTGTTTTGCGTTCGCTCCATTGTAACCATCACGGATATCCGTGCGATTTCCGCCGGGAGCGTGATTACATTGTGCCACCGTTATGCGCCTTGTAGGCCTAGCACATCCGATTTCGGCATGCCTTGACAATTCGGGTGGGCTACCCTTAGCCTGTGACAGCCTCTATATCTGTCTCCAGGCACGCGTAGTGGCGACTCTTCGCCCAGACGATTTTTGCTTTCGTCTGACTCGCACGAGGTGTTCCACTGTCTATGAACTTGCCTCGTGTAATTGGACGTGCTGTGCCTGTGCACATCGGGTACTGAACCGTTTCTCATCCGTGAGCCTGGTTCCTTAAGGGGAAGAACTCAACACAGGAGTTGGACCCTGGCTCTTTCGCCCTCTTAGCCGAGGTGTCGTTCACCGACATCGTGTACCCCTTGGCCAAGTTCGAGTCTCACACCACGCGTTTGAGAGCAAGGCGTTCTCGAGCTGAGCGTCCTTGTCCCAATAGCGCCTGAGCCCATCAGGTACTGAACCCTTTCTCTCTTCAAGTGTATTTCCGGTGTAGGAAAACCTGACAATAGAGTTGGGCCAGGGCTAAATCGTTGTCCCTTTTGTGCCTGAGCCCATCGGGTTCGGAACCCTTTCTCTCTGCAAGTGTACTTCCGTTATAGGAAACCTTGGCAGTAGAGTTGTGCCAGGACTACCATCGTTGTCCCTTTCTAGCCTAAGCCCATCGGGTACAGAACCCTTTCTCTTCGCGAGCATATTTCCGGTTTAGGAAGGCTCGACATTAGAGTTGGGTTAGGTCTTCTTGCTTTACCAAACGCCAATGGATGGGTCTAGGTCTCTGCCTGTAAGGAACACAGGTAACTAGAGGCTCCTCTCGAGCTGACGGAGCTTGTAGTTCCTCTTTCCTAGGGACTTTTCACTTTCTATTTGCAGTTCGCGCTGCCCTCTAGCGCTGTTCTGCCCTTTCATTGTTTCATTGTACTCGGTATGAAATCTATTATGTCTCTCGCTATGCATCTACCTTTACGTGCATTTTACATTGGCCGCCCCTCCAATGTTCGGACTGGACTGACTAGCTTCACTGTATGTGGACAGTGTTGCTATATGTGGTGATGCTGGTGGTGTCGGAGATATTGTCTGTCTCTTGTGCAGGCAAATCTCTTTCCATCTGCTACCTCCACATTCTCGGACACGATCCCCAAAAGATTTGGCCAGAATCAGCTCGAGCTGCTGTATTTCTGTTTCCAGGGTGCACCGCGTGGAGGTACATTTGGGATCTTGGTTATCTGCTAACCCTGGGTCCGCCTAGAGCAATGCGTTCCCTTTGCACCCCTGAGCCAAAAGTGATTTGCTATTTCATCTCTTCACACAAAGATATTCTTTAACCAAATTGTTATTTATTTAATTTATTGACACAAATATCATTTAACCAAAAGTGTTTTTATTTCATCTATTCACACATACATTCTTTATTCCAAAGTGTTTTCTTTTAATGTAATCTATTCACAAACTATCACAACAATCAGCATACAATAGTAAATGTTATACTAAAATGGTAAATATAGTAAAATACTAAATGGTAAATATAGTAAATGGTAAATATAGTAAAATAGGAAATGGTAAATATAGTAAAATAGTCAATGGTAAATATAGTAGAATAGTAAATGGTAAATATAGTAAAATAGTAAATGGTAAATATAGTAAAATAGGATATAGTAAAATAGTCAATGGTAAATATAGTAAAATAATCAATGGTAAATATAGTAAAATAGTCAATGGTAAATATAGTAAAATAGTCAATGGTAAATATAGTAAAATAGTCAATGGTAAATATAGTAAATGGTAAATATAGTAAAATAGTCAATGGTAAATATAGTAAATGGTAAATATAGTAAAATAGTCAATGGTAAATATAGTAGAATAGTAAATGGTAAATATAGTAAATATAGTAAATGGTAAATATAGTAAAATAGTAAATGGTAAATATACGACGTAAATGACAAGAATAAATTAGCGTCTTCGGCGATCATCCCTTAGTTAAGTTGGACTCCGTATTCTATGATATAGATAGGCACATGCTGCTGTCTGTTTGATAGCTTCCACTGTGTCATACATGCTGCTGTCTGTTTGATAGCTTCCACTGTGTCATACATGCTGCTGTCTGTTTGATAGCTTCCACTGTGTCATACATGCTGCTGTCTGTTTGATAGCTTCCACTGTGTCATACATGCTGCTGTCTGTTTGATAGCTTCCACTGTGTCATACATGCTGCTGTCTGTTTTATAGCTTCCACTGTGTCATACATGCTGCTGTCTGTTTGATAGCTTCCACTGTGTCATACATGCTGCTGTCTGTTTGATAGCTTCCACTGTGTCATACATGCTGCTGTCTGTTTGATAGCTTCCACTGTGTCATACATGCTGCTGTCTGTTTGATAGCTTCCACTGTGTCATACATGCTGCTGTCTGTTTTATAGCTTCCACTGTGTCATACATGCTGCTGTCTGTTTGATAGCTTCCACTGTGTCATACATGCTGCTGTCTGTTTGATAGCTTCCACTGTGTCATACATGCTGCTGTCTGTTTTATAGCTTCCACTGTGTCATACAGTTTCTCTGCTAAATTATCTTAAAATTAAAGATGAGACTGGCGACGGCTTTATCTTCTATGTCAAGGCTAATCTTCATTTGGAAAAGCAACATCAGTGGTAGAGAGAAAATCAAACTTTTAAATTCACTCGTGCAATTTGTTGTCTTATGAAGTTGTGAGAGACACTCACTGCGGACGTAGCGAGACGATTACAGGACTTGAAATACAAATGTTACAGACGAATTCACAATTTTTCATATAGACTTATGTGTAGAAAAGAAATAAAAAAGAGATGTGTACAGGTCTACAAGATCTATTGCTTTCAATAGTGAAACGACGAAAACGTTTGTGGTTTAGACATCATTCCTTGTCCCAAAAAATACTGAAAGGAACGTCGAGGGTGAAAGAAGCAGAAGAGGGCAAATTAAAGTATGCACTGACATCAAGAACTGGATAAGACATATTTTCTCACTTGTCCGCAACGTTGAAGATATAAATCGCGGGAGGACTCTGTATTGATGCACCCAATGTGGCACGCCTATGGCCATGTCTGTTTAGGGGTTGCGAGTAGATAGATAGGTAGATAGATAGATAGGCTGCCGACACAAAGTACATGTTATAGAGTTATCAATGAAAGTCACAAAGTATAAAAGCGTCACTTTGAAGGATGCACTGCAACGAAACTACTGGTATAAATATGACAAAGGACTCATGTCATCTGTACACTTATGTTATAATAGTTATAGTAGTTTTTGCCTTCTCTGGATGCGTGGTTTTCTCTCAATCAATTGAACAAAAGCTATCTGAGCAAAATTGCTTTTAATTCTTGATGCCTGAACTAAGCTAATTAAACAAAACCTTTATTCGCGTAAAGATACTCACTTGTTCTATTTTATCTATTCACATATTACATTGAATATGTTCCAACATATTTTTTTGCTGTTGTTCAGCCTATGGTGTATAGTTATATGATCTCCCAGGTGTTAATGTGATCCTGGAAATTTTGGCAATTTCAATACACAATTGATCTTATTGTGTTGTACATGCGTGATTCTCAACCTAGACTATATGGACCCCTAACTTGATCCCTGGGGAATAATGAAGACTTGCTGGGGGAGGCTAAGGGAAAAAAATATTTAGACCGGATGACGGTGGCATAGACACTTCAAGGGTGGTCACAGGAAGGAAACTACTTGAGCGATAAACAGTCAAGGGTGGTCACAGGAAGGGAACTACTTGAGCGATAAACAGTCAAAGGTGGTCACAGGAAGGAAACTACTTGAGCGATAAACAGTCAAGGGTGGTCACAGGAAGGAAACTACTTGAGCGATAAACAGTCAAAGGTGGTCACAGGAAGGAAACTACTTGAGCGATAAACAGTCAAAGGTGGTCACAGGAAGGAAACTACTTGAGCGATAAACAGTCAAAGGTGGTCACAGGAAGGAAACTACTTGAGCGATAAACAGTCAAAGGTGGTCACAGGAAGGAAACTACTTGAGCGATAAACAGTCAAAGGTGGTCACAGGAAGGAAACTACTTGAGCGATAAACAGTCAAGGGTGGTCACAGGAAGGAATCTACTTGAGCGATAAACAGTCAAAGGTGGTCACGGGAAGGAAACTACTTGAGCGATAAACAGTCAAGGGTGGTCACAGGAAGGAAACTACTTGAGCGATAAACAGTCAAGGGTGGTCACAGGAAGGAAACTACTTGAGCGATAAACAGTCAAAGGTGGTCACAGGAAGGAAACTACTTGAGCGATAAACAGTCAAGGGTGGTCACAGGAAGGAAACTACTTGAGCGATAAACAGTCAAGGGTGGTCACAGGAAGGAAACTACTTGAGCGATAAACAGTCAAGGGTGGTCACAGGAAGGAAACTACTTGAGCGATAAACAGTCAAGGGTGGTCACAGGAAGGAAACTACTTGAGCGATAAACAGTCAAGGGTGGCCGCAGGAAAAAAAAAGCTACTTGAATAATAATGAGTCAATGAGAAATAAACAAGGTTTATAGCGATTAAGCTTGAAAAGCTTTGATGACTTGTAACATCAATGACATTTGTTTAAATGTATGTTGGCACCAAAGAGGCCATTGATGATATTTTGTCAAGATAGAGGGGCCACGGGCCAAAACAGGGTGAGAACTACTGATGTAGATATCTTCGGATGCCTTGTTGACTTTTACAATATATGAAATTTAGTTTGCGTATTCTAGTAGTCTCTTACAGGCTATGCGGCATAAGAAGTACTGAGCTCATCTGGACGACATAGTTAGGCAAGAAACAGTTCTTTTGTACAGCTGACTTGCTCTACTAGCGATATGGTTACAGGTATACATTGTTCAGTGGAAATGGTAAAAACACTGAACTTATTAGTTACCAACGCCGAAGTCGGATGTATCGGATTACTGACGCAAAAACAGCAACATAACTCTGCATGAATACATCGTGTTGGAAATGTACCGGGGTAGTAAGATTGTCCCAATATAACAGATCCGGTAGGAGTCTAAGAACGAACGCCCCCAAAAAAACTGCCGTCGGAAACTGCACCCGGACGATTTAGAAAGCATGGTAACTTATTGAACGCAGTTATATTGTCTAGAAAGCAACTGCCGCCAAAGATTGTTGGGTTAATGGCTATGTCCAGAATAGGATTTCCACGAAAGATGGATGTGTCGGTCCACTGGAGCAAACAAAACGGGGACACAACTCACTTCCATTCTCTGGACTACATCCTGCTGGAAATCTAGTAGAACAATGTTTCTGTTACAAGATAGATCCAGCGGGAGTTTGAGAATGCACGCTGAAATAGAAAGGAAGAATAGGATATAGTACCACAAACAAGCAGTCGAGGATTGGTCAGATTATAGTGCATACATTTTGGCTATTTGTGAAACAAAAATAATTTGGGTATTTGTAAAACAAGTGTAATTTGGCTATCTGTAAAACAAGTGTAACTTGGGTATTTGTAAAACAAGTGTAATTTGGCTATCTGTAAAACAAGTGTAATTTGGCTATCTGTAAAACAAGTGTAATTTGGGTATTTGTAAAACAAGTGTAATTTGGCTATCTGTAAAACAAATGTAATTTGGCTATCTGTAAAACCTGTTTAACATTGCAACCTGTTTGACAGCAGTGCCCGCTAGCCCAGTTCACGAATATTTACAGCGATCAGCCATTCGTGAATCTCTTAGCCGCAGTTTGCGTCGCTATCGACGTAACCATGGTCGCCCACACATTTTGCATTAACTATAGGACAATTGTAACAGTGATTTGTATATCTTCTACAACTGTCATGTTGACTATCAACTCTCTACAGTAGGTCAAGGACAACAGTTTGGGGGATACCATCACCTGGGCTCACCTGATCACAAGCGCGTGCTAACTGGAACACAATCGGATGCTGCGGATAAGAACATTAAAGTGACATTGGAAAACAGAGATTTATGGGGCAAATTTCACTCCCTTGGAACAGAGATGATTATTACAAAAACTGGCAGGTCAGTACAGGCTTGTGTTTGTCATGTGTCTTCTCTTGGTCGTCTTCTTTCTCTAATTTCCCAACATCAGGCTTGAAAAAAAATATTGAACAGGGCTATTCAATTGGTGGCACCCTCGCCCGTGTGTTGCCGGAGCCCGAAAGGGGAGCAACGAATAACAACACTGTTTACCTTCCACGCATGTCGTAAAAGGCGACTAAGGAGGTTATGGGATGGAGTTGGCTGTCCCATCCCATATAGGGTCAGTGACCCAAAGCTATGCTGAAGTCAGATGTGTCAGACCGAAAGGCGCAGATATCGCAGCAATGCTGTAAACCATGACACAACGCATTCCGTTCTCCGGACAACATTCTGCTTCTTCTTCTTCTTCTTTCGTTCACTTGAAACATGTCTATATCTGTAATTCTGTCTCCTTAATAAAACTCACTGTCTTTTGTAGTTCATACAGTGTCCCATAGAGCTTTGATTCCAGTGTTGTTTCCTCTGGCCAATATGTATGCCTCAGCGTTTCATGCTCAGAACACTCTTGAAGTATATGTTTGGCACTCTGTGCTGCCTGTCCACATGTACACATGGCCGTGTTGCCAATCTTGAACTGTGTATACATGTGACTGCGGAGTCGGTTGTGTCCTGTTCTGAGGCGTAGAATTATAACTTGCTCTGATCTGTTCATAATGTGATAGTCATCTTGTGTTGGCGTTTGTGGCTTTCTTATTGACTTGATCATCTGTTTTTTCTGATGGTAGGTGATTGGTATATCTGGTTGGTCTTCGGCAGCACCTTCTTTAGCCAGTTGGTCTGCTTTTTCATTTCCTGGTATTCCACAGTGAGAGGGTATCCACTGCATGGTTACCCTATACTGGTAAGACAATTCGCTAAGTAGTTTTTTCAAGTCTGATAGTTTTCCAGACTGGAGAGCTTGAAGCACTGACCTTGCATCTGTCAGGAATACCACAGGCTGTCGGCCAGAGTTGGAGTGCAGCAGTTTTTTAGCTGCCACACTAATTGCCTGGATTTCTGCATCATAATTATAACATTCTGCTAATCTGCAAGAGTTTGAGAACGAACGCAGAAGAAGAAGAATTGCTGGCCCGCGGGCCAAATCCGGCACACGGAGGCCTAGTAAGTGACCCGTGGATCATTTCTAAAACAGTGAAATAAAGTTATAAAAATACTAAATGTATAAAATCATTCAATGTGTTTTTTTTATAAATCTGGACAATGATGAGATCCCCATTTTCTACATTTTGGCCCCCCGAGTAAATATAGTTGAATAGCCCTGATATAGTTGAATAGCCCTGGTATAGTTGAATAGCCCTGATATAGTTGAATAGCCCTGGTATAGTTGAATAGCCCTGATATAGTTGAATAGCCCTGATATAGTTGAATAGCCCTGATATAGTTGAATAGCCCTCTTATAGTTGAATAGCCCTGATATAGTTGAATAGCCCTGATATAGAACATGACTTCTCTTTTAGATCCTGGGCCATCATCATAAAGTGCCGTCTCCGCCACGAATAATGGATGTAACAGATCAACAACATCCTCTCTCTCTCTCTTGTCTGTGTGATGCACTTTGTTACTCTGTAAACTGTTCATCTTGTGATGTTACTCTCCCACCTTTATCTCTGCCTACCTCTTGTTCGTCTCCTGTCGACGTTATCCTCAAATAAGGTCTTCAACAATGTTTACAGCTGTTTATATGCACACAAACATCTCAGACTTCGATGTTTTCTCGGGAGTCGTGGTAATGTAATGTTAAATGAAATTCGCCCTCTGACCAGAAAACCCAGGTTTCGAATCAAGTCGTTAATCATAAAAATTACCTAGCCACTATGAATTATTAGAGTACCATAACTAATGCTCTGCCAAGTTAGAGGAATGGCACCTTCGCGATATCGAGCAAGTGCGGTAATCGCGTCGTTATTCTTTGTTCTCCTCTGGCGCCCCGGCAGCACATTGGCGATATAAGGATATATATATATATATATATATATATATATATATATATATACTTATCCAATTACACGGTTGCGAGCATTCACGTTTCTTTCCATATATAGCGACCTATATACACATATATATTTCGACTGGACACATCCAGATTCAGCAAGGTTGTGGTCACTTTGACATGTGGGATAAGACAACTCTCGCTCTCCCCCAAACCTCATCGTCGTCACTTATAACATGCATGAAAGGCAGCAATGTCGCCAAACTTTGCTCACATTGTGACCCTACTGCAAACCCGCTGAGTCAGTGACCTTGCTGCAAACCCGCTGACTCGGTGACCCTGCTGAAAACCCGCTGACTCAGAAGAAACAAATGTCAGCATAAGCTACAGAAGGCATTGAAATATATACTAAAGAGACACAAGTTGATATATAGCAATATATTTGAATCCCACGAAAGAAGAAAGGCAGTCATCTAGGGACATATCTCCTGTACAAGATGATACCTTTACTGAAAATTATTATTCACATATTCTACACCAGAGCTGCTGAATTTAATGTCTATTAACCGTGTCGGATTTGAGATTCTGTCCTTTTATTTCATGTCACCATTGTTTTCATCGGCCATTTTACCTTTCAACATTTCGCTAAAGTGGTGTGGTTAGCATAAGTTATTTTTTGACATCATTGTTCAGAAGACCAGGTCGCACTCTTGTTTGTCAAGCAACCATCCTCACAGATTTTGAAAAACTGGTTTCAGTTTTGTTAGAGTTTGTGAAATCTTTGCTAAAAACAACAGTTAGTATTTTGTAGTATTTCACAAGAAGGGAGACAAAACAAGAAAAAGGGAGGTAATGTTCAAAGGAAAACACTAACAAAAACATTTGTATGAATTTAATTGCTGTGTTTAAAAGCATTGTTTTTGCATTAACCAAATGCATGTCTTTTACTTGCTACAAGCACACGCATGGTAGCTACTCGAAATCCCTTAACAACTCCCTAACAAGAATAATTCAGTATTGCCAGGTAAGACATGGGAGATCGTTTATTAGCAGAGCCTTAAAATGGAGAAAAGATTGTACAACTATGATCTGCTGAAAAGACACTTCATCAAACAACAATAGCAAGTGTGTATGGGGATGACATCAGACTGATTAGAAATATATACTGGAAACGGACAGTATCAATAAGGTGTGAAAACAGCTACTCACCATACATAGAAATAAGAAGAGGGGTAAGACAGGATTATTTTATCACCCAGCCTATTTAATATCTACACAGAGAATATCCTTAAAAAATATAGTTGAAATGCCAGGACTCTAGATCAATGGGAAAATAATAAACAACATTAGATATGCAGATGACACTGTTCTTTTAGCAGAAAGTGAACATTAACTACAAAGACTAATATATCAAGTCAATAAATCAATTAATGAATATGGACTAAATATAAACATCCAAAAAACAAAACCATGATATACAAGCAAGGACACAGAAGAACGAGAGCTACATATAAACATACAAGGAGAGAAACTACAACAAGTAAAACAGTATCAATATCTTGGACACATAGTCACAAATGATGGCAGATGTGAAACAGAAGTTAAAAGGAGAATAGGAATGGCCAAAAGTATCTTCAATGACATGAGGAAAATCGTAACATTTCAACAAATTACAAACAAGCTAAAAATGAGAATTATAAAATGCTACATCTATTCTATATTAATGTATGGATCAGAAACATGGACACTAAATAAACAATTAGAAGACAGAATTGATGCCTTTGAGATGTGGGTATATATGAGAATAGGGAGAAGATCATGGAAAGAGAAGAAAACAAATAAAGAGATACTAAAAACACTTAATATGAAGAAAGAACTACTAAGAGAAATAAAGATCAGGCAAATAAAATACTTTGGACACATTAAAAGACATGACACCTTATTGAAGACCTTACTTGAGGGTAAAGTCAAAGGGAAGCGAGCAAGAGGTAGACAGGGATACAAGTGGGAGAGTAACATCACAAGATAGCTAGGTTACAGTCTAGCAGAGTGCACCACAAAGACAAGAGATAGGAGATGTTGGAGATACGTTGCAGCCAACCTTCATTGCGGAGACGGCACTTGATGATGATGATGGGAATGAACAGCAGAATAACGTACAGAAAATGTTAGCAGCTATAACTTTCCTGGATGATGCTTACCCAAATGATCCATGGATCAGAGTGTATACGAAGGATCAGCACAGAATGCAGCAATAAATGAAGGTCGAGGTGTGTACGTGGAAAATCCAGATGGCACCACTGATGCCGTATGTATACCAAGGTAGAATTACTGCAACAACTATAGCTCTGACGTCGAAGCTATTTGTGCAGCTGCAGAGAAACTGTTAACATCGGACATGACATCACACGCTATTGTAAAACTTACAAATGAAAAATCAATACTAGAGGCACTACAATTTAATAAACTTTAAATTCGCAGCGTATCCTATTCAGGACATAGCCATCAGCCCAGCATTTTGTGGTTGTAGTGAATTTCTAGGCAATATAAATACAACAGTAGTTTGCCATTGCATTCTGAATGGTCCAGATGTACAATTGCCCGTAGAGGAGATCGAACTGGGTATCTTGGCCGTCATAAGCGCACTCTTAAACTACCAGAGTTAAGGGAGGTATTGTCCATAGCACAATATTAGCGTAGAATCCATCTCAATGTGGAATAGCAGGAAATGAAAGAGCTGATAAACTATTCAAGGAAGGTTCTAGCATGAAGCAACATGATGTATCAATCAGCTATCACCTACCGAAATTTATTTTAAAGGCACAACGAAAACCTAACTTACCTTCACGGGACGACTTCCATAGACAGGAATATTTCATCATATTTCGACTCAGAACTGGACAAGATAGACTAACCAGCCATATGTATACAAAATTTAAAATCGGCACATCAGCAAAGTTTACATGTGGGCAAGCCAACAAGACTTCAGAACATTTCTTTCAAGATTGTGTAAACTATGACACATTAAGGTGCACACATACTGACCTTCTGATACACCTATAAATGCTAAACTCTACTGTACGAAATTAAAATAGAAAACACTGTCAAATTTATACAAGAAACAACACTGCAGATATATACATTACAACCAAGAAGGTTATGGGAGTAGAGTTGGCTGCCCCATTCTATAGAGGATCAGCAACGCAGAAGCATTGCTGAAATCGGATGCATCAGATCGAAAGGTGCATATATAGCAGCCAGCCAAACTGTAAACCATGAAATAACGCCTTCAATTCTTCGTGCTACATTCAGCTAACCTGCAGGAGTGTGAATGCGAGCGAAGATAAAGGGGGCGTATTCCTAAAAGGCAGCAGCCATAACTCAGTCGTTAGTACCCTGAAATCTTAATTAATTTATGAAGTTCATTTACTCTACCCCGTTTTAGGAAATGGGTACCATTAATAGAACATCTGGAAAAGCAAAGGTGATATGCGTGATTTTCAACACAGCATACATGTGTTTTCCGCTCTACAAAATTACGATCCCTAATACTGCATTTCTCTCATAAAAATCCTGCGCTGGGAAACTTCTTCGTCTGCGTTCGTTCTCAAACTCCTGCAGATTAGCAGGATGTAGTCCGAAGAACGGAATGCGTTTTGTCATTGTTTACATGTATTGCTACGATGCTGCGCCTTTCGGCCTGACACATCCGACTTCAGCATGGCTTTGGATCACTTTTAACCTATATGATATGGGGCAGTCAACTCTACCCCATAGCCTCCTTAGTCGCCTCTTGCGACATGCATGGAAGTTAAACATTGTTTCTATTCTTTACTGCCCTCTCGGTCCCCGGCAACACACGGGCGTGCTGGGAAACAAATCCATATTAGAAATGCGAGGGCTGGTGTGACACTGGGCAAATGAAAACGTGAACGCAAATAGGTGCAAGAATTACAAATATTTGTAAATAAAACACACTAGCAACGAAACACAGTGACTGACGACGTTTCGACCAAAAAACCTTCATCAGGACCAAAGACAACAAACAAAACATACACCATACTAAACATAAGAAAACAAGTATGGTGACATCTCAGTTGTATGAGAAGGGACACGTTTACATTAGTAAAACGGCAAGAGAATATCCTTTCTCTCTTTCTCTCTCTCTCCTTTTCTCTCTCTTACACACATATACAGGCAGTCAATTACACATGCAAAAACATACTTTTACAGCAGAAAGTTGTGTTGATTGTTTATAATTGAAGACATGTACCAGGCTTGTGTTCATTGAGAAACCGGATAGCTACGGATTGATTTAATGGGGCTGCAGTAATATTGGTTTTAAACAAATTCAATAGGCAACTTCAAAGGAAAATTCAATAGGCAACTTCAAAGGAATCTTCTTTCCGCCACCCACCTACCTTCTTTTCTTCTACCTAAATCTCACAACTATCATGAGTACAAATATTTGTGTTTTTTTGCTTTGTTTCCTTGCCTATACAAGTAAATTCAAGTAGGAAGCATGAGGATAAATTAACAACATAGTAATGAATTCCTCAAGAATTTCTTGCCTATCTTGTTTCTTGGCTAGTATGAACAGGTTTGTACAATATGTGCAATTCTTTTCAACGGGGAAGAACCCCCTTAGTGTTTGAGGTGGCGGCAGATCAATAATCTGTACTTCTGTAGCAAAACTGAAATCAAACATGCAAAGCTTGGAACAGGGTAATAACGGAAACATACATAATAACACACATATTGACTTTTCGACCACAAGGTCTTATCAAGACTACATACACAACAAGAAAACTACTAGCGAGGACGGCACTATTGACGTTCACATGAGAGAGGTAACTGTGAAGATGACCCGGAAGGATTGAAACTAGATCTAATATGATACAACACACAAAAATATAG
The DNA here is from genome assembly GCA_034231615.1 of Meghimatium bilineatum. NCBI lineage: Eukaryota > Metazoa > Mollusca > Gastropoda > Stylommatophora > Philomycidae > Meghimatium > Meghimatium bilineatum. Next base: position 32,218,466 of record CM067309.1, read on the forward strand.
AAAACACACTCATATACACGTGAAACACAACACACAGAGAAATAACGGAACAATATATCATCCATGCGACTGGTGGGCATTGATCTCAAAAGGTTCAATACTGCCAAATTGATTATATATCATATATATCATAATATTTCCATATATATTTCAATATATAAATCACAATATTTATGATTATATATATATATATATATATATATATATATATATATATATATATATATATATATATATATATATA